>MJUU01017978.1:1541-19704 GCA_002080025.1 Modiolus philippinarum
TCCTAAATAGTGTTGATAACTCGTCTCATTTTGTTTTCTACAAATCATTTTAATTCATTCATAAATTCAATAACAATAATGAAAGTTTCCATTAAAAGTATTTGTTGAATAATACAATTTCTGTTTGTTGTTAAGGTAAATCAGCAGCATGATCCAAAGTTGAAAATACAATATTTCATCATGTGATGGGTTGAGTTATTATCTTTCTTTCTGAACATATTAAAAACACTTCTTCAAAATTAAGAAATATCTTAAATCATTACTTGGCTGAATGAATTTCTTTTTCAGTGAAATTTATTTAAAACTAAAGGATGACAGGGCCCTATGCAAGACATTTGCATCTGTAAGACACATATGATGCCCTTGCTTAACTTCCTTTGTGCCATAGGGCCGATCGCGCCGATTTCTTTACCATTCCTTTGAGTGCCAAGCATCGGCCCAATTTTTGTATTTGAATTTTTTAGCGTCACAGTGTACACGACGTCACAAAGAACAGCACGCACTGATCAGCGGGGGTTCTAAGGCTGGATGTTCCTTTACAGTTTATCGATAGAATATGAAAGAAAAAACTTCGATATTCAGGTTTAAAATTTAATTTCAAAGACTAAAGTATTTTTAGCTTATTGTATTTCATATCTGAGAAGATCGCTTCCTTAAAACCAGAGGCTCCCAGGAGCCTGTATCGCTCACCTGGCTTTCAGTTGCAACAATCAAGGTAACAATGTAAGTTATACAGTTGATCTTCAGTTTCTCAAACTTTCGTAGGTCGAACACGTCCAATATCTTGAATGTTTTTAAAGTCTGATCATGTTTTATTATATTTCTTTGTTGGGCTTTTTTGATAAAAATGTTCTTGCTAAGGACCACTCTCGACACCAGTTTTGAAGTCGAGACGTCATTTTGTAAATAGCAGTCAACAAACAATTTTCAATAACGGTTTTGAAGTCAAACATCAATATCTACATGGAAACCAAATTTCATTGAGATCGGACAATGTTGAATTTTCCCGCCTTTTTTGGCGGCCATTTTGAAAATGGCGGTAAAGGAACAATTTTCAACATCAGTTTTGAATTCGCCACAGCATGGTAACAATTCATTATTTACACTAAACCTTCATCTTCTATAGTTTTGGAAATAATAGATGTAAATTAAGAAAATTTAAATAATTCAGTGAAAAAAGGGCAATAACACCTACAAGGATTTATGGATTTTCTTCAAAATTTCAGGGTGGGTAGATCTTGATATGCTGAACATTTTTGCAATTTACACTTGACCTCTATCTGCTACACTTTTTGAAATAAAAATTAAAAGTGCAAAAATTTTGAAAATTTCACGGAAAAAGGGCTATAACTCCCAGACGAGTTTTCAGATTTTCTTCAAAATTGCACAGTGGGTAGATCTCATCATGCTGATCATTTTTACTTTAGTCAGATTTTTGATATCTGTAACGGTTTTCGAGTAATTTGCAAAAAAAAGCAATTTACCCCCCTATGTTCTATTTTTAGTAACAGCGGCCATGTTGTTTGGTCTACGGACATAAAAATCACAACTTTGAAAGTGCATACCCTGGTAATGATTCAGGCCAAGTTTGGTTAGTATTGGCCCAGTAGTTTCAGAGGAGAAGATTTTTGAATAAAAGTTAACGGACGGACGGACGACGGACGGACGATGGACACCGAGTGATGGCAAAAGCTCACATGGCCTTTGGCCAGGTGAGCTAAAAATGACTTCAGTCATTACAACACATAAAAATCACACCGGGTATCCTGATAAAGATGCCATGGAGCATTTTTTCCGCGTGTATTGTATCATGTTTTTTCCTTTGATGTAATGATAAAATTCAAATGGAGTCTAAAAACATAGTTATCATAACATCAAAGGAAAAAAACAAGATACAATACACGCGGAGCAAAATGCTCCGTGGCATCTTTATCGGGATACCCGATGTGAAAATTGTCTAGTTTTTTCTTGTTTGCACCTCTTTCGACAAAATTAGAAATATTCTACTTATGACAAAGCAATTCATCAAAATAAATATGTTCTATTCTTAAATCTATGGAAGCTTAAAAGTGTCGAAAAAATGACTTTTCTTCTTGTCAGAAATAAAGTTTGATACGGCTAGATCAAATGGTTATTTTCTATACTTGTTCTGTTTATTATTTTTTATTATTTCTCTTAAGATGCACGCTCATTATCTATTCCTTGCATGAATAGTTATTTGTGGTACATAACGAGACTTTGAAGCTGGAGTTAGATATGAACTTGTTGAATCGCTTTTACAGGAATTTCATTGGTCGAGCGTCAAGTAATAACACATCACGCGTGATGTGCTATTATTTTTTCGACGTTTTTATTGGACCACTGTGAAATCTTGTTGGCCGTGATTAACATTACCTAGCAACGGTGTTGTTGTTTGAAACAAAAACAGCAGTTCGGCACTGAATATTATGAAAATCATAAGAGAAATAGTTTTAACAACTCGAAAAAATTGTATATCGCTGAATATCAACTCTCGTTATGTAATTTCAAATATAATAAACTCGCCACAGGCTCGTTTATTATATTTTGAAATTACATAACTCAAGTTGATATCCATAGATATACAATTCTTTCTCGTTATGAAAACTGTAAGTATATTTGCGGAGACATATACTTATTTATGAATAAGTGTACTTGTAATTGGAAAATATATTTGCAACTACAATTGATTCCTAAAGGCCCATTTACACGGTGATACAGGTCGCATGCGTCTTATTATATATATAAAACCATGCAACTTTTGTATCATGATACATAAACGTTTACACGGTGCTACAAGTCGCATGCATCTTGGAGCATGCATCTTTTGTATCATGATACATTTACGTTTACACGGTGTGTAGAAGTCGCATGCGACCGTGTTCACCTTTTTTGCCCTTTTTATACGGTTTTCAATGGCTTAAATAAAAAAGCCGCAGGCAACTTGTATCACGAAATAGAACCTGTCCTATCCCAAATTGTGTATCATGCAACTTCGAAAAGTCGCATGCTACACAAAAAATGTATAGTTTACACGGTATTATTTGTTTCATGCTTCAAGACGCATGCAACTTGTATCGCCGTGTAAATCGGACTTAAGAATATATGAATTAATCAGAGTTACATTTTCATTCTAACTGCAAAACAAGAAGTCCGTTATTTATAAAACTTGTTCAGGTATTGCAAATATAGACAGTTGTTATCTTCTCACGTGGAATTTTTCTCGTCAATGACCATTACCATTGATATTATTTTTTATTTTTACATTTGAGTCAAGCAAAGTTGAGTTACTGTTATACAATCACAATAATTTTGCAGTCATATTATGGTATGACCGTAGTTGCGGAATCGTAGCTCTATAGGTCCTTTAATTTTTTTCTGATTTGGCAGACCATTGTCTGCAACTATCAAAATATGCACAAGGACCTTAAGAGCTACGGTTCCTTAGCTAGTATGACCCATGCACATCTATAACTTTTGTTCTACTTAGAGGATTATTATGAAATTTCAGCAAAAAATTATATAAATAAAAAAAGAAATATATAAAAAGAAAAGGAAAAAAGATTTCTGGGCTAAATTGAAAGCTGTCTAATCAATAAGGAATTAAAGATCCTATCCGTTTAAGAAAAAAGGGGCACATTTAGGTGTTTTTGGCATATATGATTTCACAATGTGTCTTTCTATCGGCTGCTTCATATTGTGGCCTAAAGAATTATGTTCAGTAAGCATGTTGATTTGGCCTCACATTTACTGTTCAGGAGATAAATGGGGACGAAAAGGAAAAATTCTGATTATTTTGAACATTTCGTCGATTTTTTTTTTGCTGTATTTGTTCATTGAATTCCTTTTGTAAATAAGCGTGGCATCCAACTTTTATGTTTTTGATAACTCCCCCCACCCCCACCCCCCCAAACCCTTAAAGGGCTTTAATTTGTAAGTCCACATTATTTTTCAGTCTTATTATTCGACATGTTTGGGAGAGGCTTAAAATTATAGTACAGACTCCATTTGAAGCTCTGTGAAAATGAAATCCTTTCTACGTGCATGTATTGTTTTTCGATTTCTAATCAAATTAAAAAAATGTATAGATACAAATAAATGAATTTGAGGGCACTCATAGAAAGTCTGTGAAGAATATAAAAGAATGGTACTTCATTTTGTTGGGAATGTTTAAACATTTTCCATTCCAAATGACAGTTAGTTTGGTTTGGTTTTGGGGTCCTATACAACGAATTTTAACAAAAACCTACAAAAATAATCAAAATCTGTCAAATGAATATTGTATTTAAATGACAAGTTCATTGGCTGAAATTTTTATCTTAAAGTATGAAAATGTATTTGAATTGATTTTTTTATAATATATTTAATAGATGACCTGTTAAAACCATTTTAAAAGATTTAATTCATTCGCAAAATTGGTATTGTCAGTTCATCAATGAGCTTCGCACATCGCCAAGCAACTGCATCTCATTTCAAAACCATTGTATCTCTAGCGATAACCTTCATACACAGCAGTCCGTCTTCCCAGATTCTTTAAACTTCAAATACCCAGATATTATTCGGAATTTATGCGCCATTTCTATTTGTTTTCTTTCTTTATGCTTTAATTCTTACAAACATCGAAATGACTACTAGTATTCCACATAAGTATGATTGATGTTTTTTAGATAACTTAAATTAATTCGCTAAAATGTTCTCTAAGACTTGTTCTCTCTTGCTAAAAAAAGTCTATGCCATACGGACGTGTATTGCTGCCACACGAAGAAAAAAAATCTCGCAACGATAAGATAATATCTCATAATATTTCATAATTGTAAGATATTTTTTCATAACTAAGAGATATTATCTCAAAATTATTAAAGGTCATAATTATGAAATAATTATCTCATTATAGTGATAATTATTTCGTAATTATGAGATAATATCTCAAAATTATGAAATAATATATCAAATTTATGAAATAATATATCATAATTATGAAATGTGACGGGTGCCACGCGTGGAGCAGATCATGCTTATCCTTCCGGAGCACCTGATGATACCTCTGTTTTTATAGGGGTTCACATTATATAGTGCTTAAGTTTTGTGGTGTTCTTGTTCATATTTGTTTATTTGTTTTGTCTTTGTCATACTGTCTCAATTCGTGTTGCTGTGACTTGCCGTGATTTTGGATTTATGATTTTAGAATTTTCCCTTTCCTCATTCTTCTTCAGTATTCGTTTACCGATGTACTCATAATTATGAGATGTTCTTATAATTTAGAGCTCATAATTATGAAATAATTATCTCATAATTATGAGCTATATTTTTTTTATGTGGCATCAATACCATATCAAATTCAGTCTTAAAGTATCATCTTTGGGAAATTTCTACCCGCCCCCAAAATACGATTACCCGGTGATACATTCGTTTACTGACACGTTAGAGTATCTGTGTATTTTTTCAAAATAAATTTTGGCCTCTTGTGTATATAAGACCGAAAGTCGGGTACATGGAAAATCTAAATAGAGCAACAATTTGATTTGCAAGTGCTTGGTGCCTTTATTTTAGTTTGTTGTGATTTTTTAAAACAAAAAAAAAGAATCATTTTTAAAAGGCAGATTCTTGATATGGGATTTTTGCCATACATGATTTTTAATATGAAAATATTAAAACTCTGCACAGCTTCCAAAAATATGAACATTTACTTTGCATTTTTTTATTGTTTGTTAGACCATTTTTATCAGAACTTGCTCTCGTTTTTGACTCCGAATTGCTGGAAATAAAAAGATCAACACTGGACACTGAAGATTTAAAAGTTCCGCGCCAGAATTATAAACTCTGAAAAATAAACTTCACCACTAAGACAAAAATGGAGCTATAGATGTAAAAGTCCAAACAGAAAATGCTAATGCATATGTTGAGCGATTGACTTCGCATGTTTAGCGCCAAATTTCCGCCTCTGGACTTTCATACTTTTTTATCACGAATTTATATTTCTAGTGCAGGACATCCCGGATTTACATATCGACAAAAATAGGCCACTTTTCCCGGCAAATGGGAAAGTTGTCAGTGTTTCCCGTGTCACGCCTGACATTTCCATTTACACCATTTCGTTTTTTTTTCTTTATATTTATGTTTGATCTGATCTATGTTGTGTCAATGTTATGTTGTATTTTCCGTAGCCATAAGATACTTTTCATCATAGTACCCACTGAATAAGAACTACTTCTATTTAGCGTGTTTGCAAGAATTTTCTAATACCAGAAAAATACTAGTGTCTGATATGCCTGAAGCTTTATTTGTCAATGAAATTGCAATTACTAGTAAATAAATAAATAAATTGGTAAATATTATTTATAATTCATAATTAACAGGTAAACAATACACAACTTCAATTTGTCCATTAATTTCTTTATGTGAAAAGGGCACTTTCTTACCAACTGAATTGATCAATAGCTCTGACGTTGACGTCTATGACGTTGCACCATGGTAACGTTTGTGATGTTCAGTAAAGAAAATAAAAGTTGTTTGGGCCGATCCTTGGCACTCAAAGGAATATGCATAAAAAAATCTTGGCACTCAAGGGGTTAACACAAGTGTTTTTATTCATACAGACAGACAAATGTACGAACAGACAGACAAGAGAAATATAATATGCCCCTGATTTTTTTTGTCACAAGGGCATCAAAAAATCTGTTTGCAGATTTTCTATAAAAAAAAGTCACACACAAATAAGACTGAGAATAGATAAAATAAAGAATGTGGAAGAAATACACTATTTCTACAATATATTCTATTTGTACTTTTTAAAATTTTTGTGTACCATGACACTTCACACCATTGATGTGAAAGTCATAACCTTCTGCAGAGAATGTTCTTAAACTGCAATTTTACTGTGAATTTTCATGGATGAACAGGAAATGTACAATTGTATTGTTTCATCACAAGGTAAATCTTATATGTAATCTGTTGTAAATATACATGTACTTACTGATTAGTTTGTCCTGTACTGTACTGTTTACATCTGTCTAATAAATCTGATGGGGTTTTACTGTGAATGTATATAAAGAAAAATCACTTACTTTTTTTTCAAAGTGGAACCCTTTTTTATTGTCTTCATTTGAAATTATTTTTCCCTATGCTACTGATCATTAATGAGAATAGACTGAGATATCTGTTTTTTTTTCCAAAGCTACTTTTATCATCCTATATTTATCTTTTACTCATCTGATATTAAAGAAAAAATTCATGGTCGCCGGTGGTTTGTTGGAGATTTACATATGGGTGGCCATTATTTTCGTTAATATTTTACCCAGAGCATAGCGAGGGGTAAAATAAACGAAAATAATCGACACCATATGTAAATCGACTACAAACCACCGGCGAACATGAATTATTTCGATTCTACTATGACATTTAATGATCGGGGCGTACCTAAGGTGTACACAACAACAACCGCCATTACGTAAAATTTACTGACATTTTTGTGCACAAAACATATTATGACGTCGTCTATTTCAGCGTAAAGACTGTATTTCGCCGCCCTCTTGGTCAAAAATAGTAAGTTACTTGATCAAAAATCGTTATCCGAGATGAAAAATAGTAAGGCACTTTTTTATGCAACAAGTGTGAATTGTATTGCAAGGCAATACAGAAGTCCCCTACCGGTGGAATATATTTGTTTTACCAGCAAAAACAGTTAAAGAAGAAAAGTTTTCTGAGCCCAAGGCCCATAACTCAATCAAAAATTAATGGACCCAACCCATACTCAAACTTGATCTGTAACCCATAGTGGTTGATTAACAATGCAAATATCAGCTTAATACATATGTATCTGAAATGGTTTAGAAAAAAAGTCTGGAAAACCTATATTTTTAACAAAATTTTCTAAGTCCAAGGCCCAAAACTCTGTCAAATATCAATGGAATGGAACAAATCTTGTTCTTGATTTGTAACCCATACTGGTAGACTCACATAGGAAATATTAGCTTCATATCTGGAACAGTTTAGAAAACTAGAGGCTCTCAAGAGCATGTATAGCTCACCTGGTCCATGACTGGCATAAACTGCAGCCTAAATTACTCATTTACTAGAAGTTTCAAAGGAGAAAATCTTTGAACGTGTTTCCCTATAGGGTTCAATGGTCCCCGCTGGCGGCCATCTTGGATGAGGTGCAGACTTGTCAGACATAATTTTTTAAGAAGACCATTAAAGGCCTATTGTGACCAAGTTTGATTCCAACTGACCAAGTAGTTTCAGAGAAGAATGTCTTTGAATCTGTTTTTCCCATAGGGTCCAATGTAAAATAATGTCCCCCACTGGCTGCCATCCTGGAATACATGCAGACTTACCAGACACATTCTTCAATAGGTACCAACTATGGACAGTTGTCACCAAGTATGGTTCCAATTGGGCAAGTAGATTCAGCAGTTTCCACACTAATTTAAAGCCCCACTTTCCATTACAGCCCATTTCAGACCATCATTCAAGAAAAAATTTAGGCAGGGGTTCCCCTTATAATTCAGATAATGCATATTGCTGAAATCAAAACATTCCAAGTGCCCGTTTCCATAAAAAAAAATTTTGGCAGGGGTTCCCCTTTATAATCTAGAACATATTTCTTATATTCTGAAGAAATCTATGAAGTACAATACGACAATCAAGCTTACATTGTAAGTTATACAGTTGAACTTCAGTCTCTCAAACTTTGGTAGCTGGAACACCACCAATATCTTGAACTGTATTTAAAAGTCTGATCATGTTTTACTATATTTCTTTGTTTGGCTTTTTTGACAAAAAACATTCTTGCTAAGGACCACTTTCGACACCAGTTTTGAAGTCAAAACATCATTTTGTAACTGGTGGGCAATGACAATTTTCAACATCAGTTTTAAAGTCACAACATCAATACCTATTTGGAAACCAAATTTTATTGAAATTGGACAATGCTGAATTTCCCTGCCTTTTTTGGTGGCCATTTTGAAAATGGCGTTCAACGAACAATTTTCAACATCAGTTTTTGAAGTCGCAACATCAATATCTATTTGGCAACCAAATTTCATTGAAATCGGACAATGTTGATTTTTCCCGCCTTTCTTGGCGGCCATTTTGAAAATGGCGGTCAAAAAACAATTTTCAACACTGGTTTTGAAGTCGCAACATCAATATCTATTTGGAAACCAAATATTATTGAAATTGAACAATGTTGAATTTTCCCGCCTTTTTTTTCGCGGCCATTTTGAAAATGGCGGTCAAAGAACGATTTTCAACACCACTTTAGAAGTCAGCACAGCATGGCAAACATTTAATCAATTTACACTTGACCTTCATCTTCTATAGTTTTGGAAATAAAAGACGAAAAATATGAAAATTTTGAAAATTCTGTGAAAAAAGGGCAGTAACTCCTACAGGGTTTTTGGATTTTGTCCAAAATTTCAGGGTGGGGAGATCTGGATATGCTGAACATTTTTGCAATTTAAAGTTAAAAAATAAAAAATATTAAAATTTTGAAAAATTTCTGGAAAAAGGGCAATAACTTCAAAACTGGTAATCAGATTTTCTTCAAAATTGCAGGACGGGTAGATCTTGCCATGCTGATCACTTTTACCCCGTTAGATTTTGGATATCTGTAACGGTTTTCGAGTTATTTGCCAAAAACAGCAATTTACCCCTATGTGCTATTTTTAGTAATGGCAGCCATGTTGTTTGGTCCTCGGACTAATCGAACACAATTTTGAATTTAGATACCCTTGTAATGATTCAGACCAAGTTTGGTTAAAATTGGCCTAGTGGTTTCAGAGGAGAAGATGTTCGAAAAAGTTTACAAAGGACAGACGGACGGACGATGGACGCCAAGTGATGGCAATAGCTCGCATGGCCTTTTAGGCCAGGTGAGCTAAAAAGTCCAGAAAACCTATATTTTACCAAAATTTTCTAAGTCAAAGGCCCATAACTCCTTCCAAAATCAATGGACTGGAACCAAACTCAAACTTGATCTGTAACTCATGGTGGTAGACTCACATAGCAAATATTAGCTTCATATCTGGAACGGTTTAGGAAAAAAGTCTGGAAAACCTATATTTTACCAAAATTTTCTAAGTCCAAGATCTATAACTCCGTCCAAAATCAATGGACCGGAACCAAACTCGAACTTAATCTGTAACTCAAAGTGGTAGCCTTACATACCAAATATTAGATAAATATCTCTTATAGTATGGGAAAAAAGTCCGGAAAACTGAGTGTGACGGACTGACAGACTGACTGACTGACGGACTGACGAAGTGCAAACCTTAAGCCCCCTTCGGCGAAGCCGGTATAGGACTAATAAAAAAAGTTTTAAAACAGAAACTTTACCTTTAAATGAAAGGCACTTTATGTAGTTACACAATACTCCCACCAAGAATACATTTTTTTCTTAGATGGAAGCCTAGAATTCTTGTCTTAAAGATTGTTTTTACATTCTTTTTATCACCGGAAATGCCGAATTCTACTATAATACAAGGAACCGCAACGAAATGACGGACCAGAGCTGAAAAATTTCCGGAAATACAGCAAATTGAACAAATCGTAAGGAAATAGTAAACCATCTTAAGGGCGTAGATGACTGTGAAAATAGTAAGCCTAGCTAAAATCGTAAGGGTAGGCAAGTCTGTATATTCCTGAACCCAATTTCATATGTTACTTTATCAAGCGACAATTTTAATGTGCAGAGAAGTAACTTGAAAGAATGGCTTGTTCACAATATAGTACATATGTCAACGACATTTTCCTGTAGCCACCTCAAAAAGGATTTTTCCATTATAACAGAAGATAAAATTTACTATTCAAACATACCTGACTGTTTGTAAACTGTCTATAGAAACTGTTTTCAACTGAAAGTTATTGTTCTACAAAAAAAAAAAATTACACAGTACTTTAGCATACAAAGCATAATTATATATATCAAATGGCAGGTTACACTGCATTCACATAACACTGGTTGTATGAATTTTTCCTGACTATAACTGTGAAACTAATATTTATAAGCAAGATTTGAGTAGAAAGTGTATATGAAACTAGACATCGGAGAGATGGCAGCCATATCTGTGGGTCCCGCTGTACATAAGTGCAAATTTAAGTGTGTATGGACATAATACAGGTGTAGACACAGTACAAGTGTAGATACAACTCAAGTATGGACACAATTATATCATCAAGATATAAAAAGAATGTAGTACCCAACAGCAATAATCTGACCTTTAAAACAAAGGTCAAGGTCAAAGGTCACTAATCATGGTTCATGACACATCGTCTTCAAATGATCTATCCACATGCAAAATATCAAAAGCCTACCTCAAAAGACATAAAAGTTATGGCCCGAACACAACTTGTCATTAGAATAGCAAAAATCTTACCTTGAAGACAAAGGTCAAGGTCAAAGTTCACAAATCATTGTTCATGACACATCGTCTTGCAGTGATCTATTAACATGTAAAATATAAAAAGCCTATCTCAAACGACAAAAAAATTATAGCCTGGACACGACTTTGTTACGGACGGAGGGACGGACGCATGCACGGACGGACGGACAGAGCGATTACTATAAGACACTGGCCACTATGTGGTGGGGCCCTAATTAAACTTCTATGCATTGCTGTTGTTTGGGGATCTGACACTAAAAAGGTATTTTTGCAGCTTAATCCAGTTCAAAGGGCTAGTTTGCAATAAAACAAATATTTATGTCTGCTCTAATCAGGGGTTTTCTAGATTTCTTTAGTCAACATGTTATTTCGCTTTTGCTGAATCGAGAATTTCTCCCAGTTTTTTGTGTTTTTATATGCTATAGTCATGATGGTTAGTTTCTTTGGATAAACTGATTTGCAGGTTCTGTTTAGTTTCAGCAAATTTCAATATTTATTTTTTAGATTTTATCCTTATGTCCTTATGAGTATATGAACCCATTCCATTTGTGAGGTCTGTTTTTAAAAATTTTGACTTCACCTGATGCAACAATACAAAGACATTGACATCTAATTCTATCTGCAAATTGAAGTTGTTTATAGTGCCTCAACGATCATTTCTAATATGCCATATTGTTCTGTCACAAAACAAAGGGATTCTCTGATTGGACTTGCAGCGCACATTTTGTATCACACTGGAGAGATCAGTTCTTTAAGAAATTACCATTTGTTTAAAATTTCAAATGTTTTCAAGACAGAGACTGACAAACAACCCAAAACTGAAAAGAATAATAGGATCTTGCATAAGGTCAGATTAAAGATTGAGATATCTTTCACAAGTGTATGCAATTTCGTCTTTTCTCGAGTGGAGCGTAGTGAAACGTGAGGAAAAGACGTAGAATTTCTTACATGAGTGAAAGATATCCCTATCTTTAATTTTGATCTTATACAAGATCCTATTTCTTCTGTAAAAAGCAAAAAGAAACGTCTGTAACCTCTACTGTTTGAACAACGTTGTCGCCATTTGAGTATTTTTTACATTATGACGTCAGGTGTTTTATGACGTTAAGTCATGATTACTATTGTTGTATCACAAAAATCAACACATCTGGTTGGTCATTTACTGGTGTGAGATGAGGTCGCATGCATCGATCTCACATGGGTCATCTCCCACTGTAAACCACCATTTACGGAAGAATAGCAAAGCCAAGATTTAGTTGCAGAAAATATTGTTGTCAATTTGACAATATAAAAAATTCATTCAATGTGTCAGTCAATGAAGCGTAAACAAACTTATTTTTAATTCTGGCCATGACCTGAAATGACCAGCTTGATAAGTGCAGTGATGTTCAGAAAGAAGTTATAAAAACATATGAGTGACTGACAAGAGTGACAGAGTGCAAATCTAAAATCCTTTTATGCAGAAACTAAATTCACAGTAACTTTGGTGATTTGAACATGTGAGAAGAGGACTGGTAAAAATGATAGATTGAAGTTTTTGATTGATTGATTAATTAAAGAGTTTAACTTCCAGTGAGCAATATTTCAACTATATCAGGAGGAGAACAAGTTAATCAATTCAAAAAATATAAGTAGGAGAAGGAAGAAATAAAGCTGGAAGGGACAACCAGGACAGAAAGTTTTGATTGGCATTAGAAAAGGGGAGAAAGGAGTAGGGGCATGAAATTTTGCCTTCCATAAGAGTCCCAGTGATTCTGCTCCATTAAGACAATATCAAAGGGTTTTTTATACTACATGGAGTGTGGCATTTCTCCACACAGTGTGGCTACAATGGTTCGAGGTCAGGCTTTCCGTATTATGACCCGACTACCCCACATAGACAGGGCATTCCCCTATCCACAAACTGGGACGCATCTGGCAGCTCTATAGCCGGAGCCCCTGAAAACCGATTCAGGTGTCAGGTGGATTGAGGAGATAAAATTATATATATGAAACAGAACAGACTGGAATGCAAGTTGAATCTTGTTACAATTCTTACAAAATGTAAACAGAAAGTCTAAATGTAAGTAGAAAGTTTACGTCCAAACTTACCATTCTTTTGTAGAAGTAATCCCAAAATAACACCAGCAAATTGTTATTTGGTTCCCAGACTGTATATAGCTGTTGACAGCACCTCAAATAAAATCTTAGATCAACTTCATTTACTTCACCCTGAAATTTACAAATGTACATTTCTATAGTATTTGAATAATAACAGCAGCCGGACGGCAAAGTATCGATTTTCCCATTAAAACCGCCTTTCTCATGACCAGAGAAACAAGTGGAGATAATTGATTAAAATATTACCGCCAGGTGGCGCTTTACAGACAAACAATTTGTTTATTTTACCTGTCTCTGGAAAACCCCTTATTTACTTACAAATTCAATAAATATAGAAGTAAAGATAATTTTCCACAAAACTTAATATATTTCTGAAGGTGTTCGGCAAAAAATGGTTCCCAAATATCATTAAACTACTATGAACTTTCGCATCAAACTTGACCTCTCAAAACGTAAACAAATTTTGGCGACGCAGAGGATTAAAATTCTTTGTCGGAAAAGCTGACACAAATGCGTTACCGCGTATGAATATACCTGAAAATAGGCGTGAACAAACTTTGATATATGCTTTATTAATAGGAAAAAAGTCCCGACCGTTTCTCGTTTTGGTTACGGAGTTCTCTTTGTTTGAAAACATGCATTGATAATTAGATTTCTCCTCCCACTTTCGTAGATTTATAATATGCTTATATCTAAATGTACGTGAAGTTTACATGAAACACATATTTTTAAGGTTCCATGATGCAACTAGAGTCTTAAAAAGTTGACCTTATCAACTTAGAAATATGAAATATATTTTTTTTCGGTTTTGGATTTTTAAAACCACGTGTTGAGGCGTGGTCTTGTCACCGTTCATCACCTATTTAGCATGCAATAATAAGTATTCACTTCTTTTGATATGTTTGTAAATATTATTGTCCAAATCTTATTTTCTTTCGTATAATTTAACCTTTATCGTATCCTGTTAAATAATAGAAATGGCAACAATAATTATGAGCATCCCCCCTTTTTCACAACTTGTGCATCAAACAGCTTGTACAATCGAGTGACCATTAATACAAGTTATGGAAAATGTTAATCTGGGACAGGAAAAACGATTTTATATTTTAACTTTGAAATATTTCACGAATTAATTATTTAAAAGCCCATAATCGCACTTAAATTGAGGCCATGACTCGTCCTGATCTATTTTGAGATTGTCGTTAATAATATGAAATGAAGATCCAATATTATTCCATGAAATTCAAAAGACATTTAATACTGTTATTAAATGAGAAGCAAACATTTTCTTCGCTGTTTTATTATTATTTAAGCTTTAGTCAACATTACTTCCTGGTGCAGTTGCGATAAAAATAATCACGTAATGCTAAAACATCACGAGGGGATTCCCCTTATTCGTCGGTTCGGAACGAAAAAGCTGACACAATTTCGTTATCCCCGATATATACCATTATTTCACGAATTGAAAGCTGGAAAATATTGAAATACAGCTTATACTAAAGGGATTTTTCGTTTCTAATTGTAACATTGAAGATATCAGCCTTTTTCTCTCGTCGGCAAACTAGGTCAGATGAAAACACGCTGAACTTTTTGTTAAATAGCAAAGAAACTAGATTTATTAAAGGCATTTTAGTGACATCAACAGAAACAGTAATAATGTGGGAGTGAAAGTGTTATACAACTTTAATTCTAAACATCGAAGATTTGTATTGTGTCAGGATTTTTGAACACGTGTCTGAGAAATTCTACTGACACGCATTTTTCAATAAAAGTCACGTGACTCGGGTCATGAGAAACGCAGCCATTATAGACTTTGCCGTCCGGCTGCAGTAGATATTTGTTTCACAAAAATTGTCATTGCAATACATTGGTCACATGATCCTTATGTATAATAACTACTTGAAAATTACATGTGTTTCCAAGTCAATATTGATGATGTCATTATTTTTGAANTGTTATTTGGTTCCCAGACTGTATATAGCTGTTGACAGCACCTCAAATAAAATCTTAGATCAACTTCATTTACTTCACCCTGAAATTTACAAATGTACATTTCTATAGTATTTGAATAATAACAGTAGATATTTGTTTCACAAAAATTGTCATTGCAATACATTGGTCACATGATCCTTATGTATAATAACTACTTGAAAATTACATGTGTTTCCAAGTCAATATTGATGATGTCATAATATTTGAAGCAAAGATAATGTGGAGATATATCTGGAAATAATCCATACATGAACCAAAACATAAGTATAAGAATATGAATGCTTCATTTTTTAATATTTCATATGACTGAAACATGCAAATTTTTATCTATGGAGTACTTTCACGTTTTATGCAAAATATATTTAAGGTAAGGCTTTTACAACCCAAAGGAACAAAAAAAAACTGACACATTCAATTCTTAAAATTTCAAAAATCTGAATTTGCTGCTTAATCATATTAGAATTAGAAATTCAATACTCATTCCATGTCATACTCTGTATACAAGCGACAAGATGAAGAACAACAATAAAAGCGTTGTTCCATTGCTTAGTTTTACCATGTATTCGTAGAGACTTTGTCTCTTGTGCATTTACTCCATATCCCTTCATTGATTATGTTTACATGACATTCATTAATTTTCACCACTGATAAGCTTAAGTTATTAGATAAGATATGCAAAATGTATCACTTACCTTGGAGAGAAGTTTTTTAATCACAGCATTGACATCGTAATAATTACTTGTTCTTACAACCTATAAAATATGAACACTATGATAGAAATAGACATGACAATAATATAAGTAGTAATTAAAAGACAACCATTTGATTTTCAGGGGGAGGCTTGAGTAATTTTGCCTACAAAAATTATTTCGAATAATTTATTTATTTCACCAAATTTCAAATCAAATTATTTATTCAGATTTGCAACAAGAAAATTTATTCTTCAAATCAAGATTAAATTATTTATTTTCATGACTAGTAGGATTAAAATATTTATTTTCACTGGCATCAAGATTTAATTATTTATTCACAAAATCGCCCCCAACCCCCTCGACCTGAAAATCAAATGGTCGTCCACTTTAGTAGAAGCAGTGAATTTTCAACAAAATGTCCATTCCATTATCTCATGGTCTTCTCAGTTCTGTTTTTATTTACACAGTAAGAGGGAAGTATTTAGGTCTGCAGAATGTCTAAGGATCACAATACAGACCATGTATTTTGTCACAGTAGAACCTTCATCTCAGGCTGTGACAAGATGTAGATCTATAAAAAGGTTCTTAGGCAGCTTAAAATGAACATGGCGGTGCCAATAATCTACCAAAATATGGGGAAAATTTCAGAATCACACGTAACACTTGCAGATCGTAAATTTAACTCCATCAGACCATCTCCTCATGAATTTGGAAAAATTTTGTTACTCATACATTTACTCGAATTTAGGATCAGTTGGTACAATGAAATCATAGTTATAGTCTGACAATATTGCAAAAACATTTCATAACCATATTCAAGGCAACTGCCATGTTTGATAAATTGAAAGCTTCATTACTGCAGAAATGAACAAGAGCTGGCGCCGAATGGCAGCCTGATATACCCCCCGCTCATTGAACCCTGAATCAATATGGCAAGTGCAAATTTAATTGTAAAGGGACACAATACAAGTGTGGACACAATTCAAGTATAAACACAATGATATAATCGTAGTAACCAACATGTTCAACGATAACTGTCTGCACAACAATTGAATCTGCCTTACATTTCTAAAAGAAATTGTGACAAAAATTCCATAAATTGTACAACAATGAAAAACAATGACGTCTCGGAAAACAAGAAGTGCTTATAACATAACTTTGAAATCCGAATACACGATAGATTGGACCATAAGGAATATCTGTGCATAATAACAATTGAATCCTACTTACAGTTTCAGATGAAATTGTGACGAAAAATTCCATATATTGTGCAACAATGAAAAACAATGATGTCTCGGCAAACAGGAAGTGCTTACGACTTAACCTTGAAATCGGAATAAACGATAGATTTGACCATAAGGAAGGTCTGTGCAAAACAACAATTGAATCCCACTTACAGTTTCAGAAAAAATTGCGATGAAAAATTCCATATATTGTACAACAATGAAAAACAATGACGTCTCGGCAAACAGGAAGTGCTTATGGTATTATCTTGAAATCGGAATACACAATAAATTGGATCCCCCTGTCTACAGCCACGTTCTAAATTAAAGTAACTTGATAAATTACCATTATTTATAACACAGCTTTGTGCATTTTTATAAAAAGTCTCAAACCATTGACAAAAGGACAGACCAAAATTGAANAATATCTCTTTGGTCATCTGTGAGTTTGATATTATGATCAAAAAATGAGTTATCTTCACAAGTAAAATGTTTCTTTTTATATAGTTTGTTATAAAAATCATGTTGTTCTTGCAATATTTTTTCTTGATAAGTAATATGTTCTCCATTATCAGTAATAATTTCTGAAATGGTCTTTTTCACAAAATTCTTTTTTTCTAATTTGCAAAAGTACTGAGAACATTTCTCTCCATGTTCATGCCAATTAGCTCTAGATCTTAAGAGTAACCCTTCAACAATTTGTTCCCGTTTTTTTTCCAACATATTTTGTTTTTCTCTAAGAAGTGCTTCATTATGC
>MJUU01017978.1:20008-41799 GCA_002080025.1 Modiolus philippinarum
ATACACGATAGATTGGACCATAAGGAAGCTCTGTACAAAACAACAATTGAATCCCACTTACAGTTTCAGAAAAAATTGTGACGAAAATTTCCATATATTGTACAACAATGAAAAACAATGACGTCTCGGCAAACAGGAAGTGCTTATGACGTAACATTAAAATCGGAATACACAATAGATTGGACCATAAGGTAGATCTGCGCATAACAGAAATGGGAATACACAATAGATTGGACCATAAGGAAGCTCTGTGCAAAACAACAACTGAATCCAACTTATAGTTTCAGAAAAAATTGTGACGAAAATTTCCATATATTGTACAACAATGAAAAACAATGACGTCTCGGCAAACAGGAAGTGCTTATGATGTAACATTAAAATCGGAATACACGATAGATTGGACCATAAGGTAGATCTGCGCATAACAACAATTGAATCCCTCTTCCATATGATGTACAACAATTAAAAAACAATAAAGTCTCGGCAAACAGGAAGTACTTATGCGGTAACCTTGAAATCTATATATACTCATGGGACCATCATGAGGAAGCTTTTGTGGAAATATGAATTCATTCTANTTGCAGATCGTAAATTTAACTCCATCAGACCATCTCCTCATGAATTTGGAAAAATTTTGTTACTCATACATTTACTCGAATTTAGGATCAGTTGGTACAATGAAATCATAGTTATAGTCTGACATTATTGCAAAAACATTTCATAACCATATTCAAGGCAACTGCCATGTTTGATAAATTGAAAGCTTCATTACTGCAGAAATGAATAAAATGTTGAGGATGCAGATAATCAAAATAAAGAATTTGTCCTATTTAGTGTCTAAAGTAAAACTGCATGCAAATGACTAATATATAGGAAATTAATCTGTCAACTCTACCTTTGATGTGTTCCATAAGACATAATTGTGACTAAGTTTGATTGTTTTATATCTAAGGTTTAATACAATATGGTCTATGGATTGCTTACCATAAGGCCCAATATTAAATTATGTTTCCTACTTGTAGCCATCTTAAGTTGTTGACTTGTTTGACATAACTTTTAAATAGAACCACCAAAACCCCCATTGTGAATGAGTTTGGTTCCAATCACCAAGTGTTGAACATGATTTATGTAGGGTTGAATGTTAAACTATTTTCTTTGCTGGTGGACATTTGGACAATGTGCATACCTGCCAAACAATATCTAAAGGCTATCATCCAATGACCATTGTCTATTTCCAATTAGTTCAGTACTTTCAGAGATAGAAATTTTAAAATGTGCTTCCCTTTGGTCCAATGTTACAATACCTTTCCCAGTGATAGCCATCTTAGGTGAGATGAGAATCTGCCAGACAAAATTTTTGAACTTTTAAGAGGACCATCTAAAGACCATTTTGAGCAGTTACAAATGGCCAAATAGTTTCAGAGGAAATCTTGAAATGTGATTGGGAAAATGTCAAATTTTGCACCTCCCAATTGAGCAGGAATACTGAATGAGATGCTGAAATACTGATCCTGCGAAGCGGGGTCTTCTAACAGCTGTGGGTATCGGGCTGCTCAAGGCTCCCAGGAGCTCCGGGTGTACAGAAATTATTAGGCTTTTATAGCAAGCCATCACGTATATCTGTGAAGATCAGCCATTTTTATCAATCCGATATCAGACAAACGCTTTTTCAAACCGGATTTTCAAGCGTGGAAGTGATCAATATCATAAAAACCCACCAATTTCGGTCCCAACTACGAAAAAATTCCGGATTGGAAAAAAATGGAAGTTTTCATTACAAGATCGGAGAGCGGTTTTTGGCAAAAAAAAATCGGGGAAATGCCGCCGAAATCGGAGGGGTTGGCATCTCTGCTAGACCAAGTGGTTTTGAGGAAAAGAACTTTCAATGAAAACTTAAAAATATTATTCAAGACATTCAACACACAAAAGTGAAGGCAAAAGTCATGTGAGCTGAAAAAGAAATTATAAAATGCATCTTACCTGATTTTCTCCTACATTCACTAAGACTGCTAAGTTGGTTAACATCCACATACAGAATTTACTGTTGTCATTCGTTGCGATGTTGTCCATTGGAGGGTACATGTAAACATCACTGTCTGAAATAAAATAGATCTAGGTATTACAAATAATTAAAGTGACTTCATAGAAATCACCCTGAAGACATCTTCTGTAAGCTGAGTACACTTTTCCTATTTAATTCTAGAGCAAATTCACTAGATGCTATTCCCTTCATAAAAGTGCAAGATGGAAAAATATCAACATTCTGATGGAGGTATTGGATTTTCTCCAATTCTTAGCGTGTTAACGGAGTTGGTAAAAAATATGTATTATGTNTAATCCACAAGTTGGCCATATTAATTTTTCACAAGGAATCCATTAAAAAAAACTGCATCAAAATCGGACTTAAAATAAAAAAATTATTTTTTTGGAGATTTGCCCCTGTTGGGCCCCATTTATCTCGTGAGCGGTACATGCTACGTGAAATCCGTGGGCATGCTCCAGATTGGAAATTTCCTCAGGAGCACACTGAAAGAAACCCCATCAAAATCCGATTAAAAATAAAGATTCTACAGACAAACATGTGAAAACACCCAATTTAACCCCTTTTGGCCCCTTTTTTAAAAACAGGTGGGGCCACAATTACCAAAACTAAGCCAAGCCTTCCTTTTGTACCAAAGAACATTATGTTAAAATTTCATAAGGATTGATCTACTGGAACTAAAGTTATTGACCAAAAACTAAAGTGTCTACAGACGACGACAACGACAACGACAACGACAACGACGACGACAGCACCATACCAATATACGACCGCAAAAATTTTTGCGGTCGTATAAAAATCCACCAATTTCGGTCCCAACTACGAAAAAATTCCGGATTGGAAAAAAATGGAAGTTTTCATTACAAGATCAGAGAGCGGTTTTTGGCAAAAAAAATCGGGGAAACGCCGCCAAAATCGGAGGGGTTGGCATCTCTGCTAGACCAAGTGGTTTTGAGGAAAGGAACTTTCAATGAAAACTTATAAATATTATTCAAGACATTCAACACACAAAAGTGAAGGCAAAAGTCATTTGAGCTGAAAAAGAAATTATATAATGCATCTTACCTGATTTTCTCCTCCATTCACTAAGACTGCTAAGTTGGTTAACATCCACATACAGAATTTACTGTTGTCATTCGTTGCGATGTTGTCCATTGGAGGGTACATGTAAACATCACTGTCTGAAATAAAATAGATCTAGGTATTACAAATAATTAAAGTGACTTCATAGAAATCACCCTGAAGACATCTTCTGTAAGCTGAGTACACTTTTCCTATTTAATTCTAGAGCAAATTCACTAGATGCTATTCCCTTCATAAAAGTGCAAGATGGAAAAATATCAACATTCTGATGGAGGTATTGGATTTTCTCCAATTCTTAGCGTGTTAACGGAGTTGGTAAAAAATATGTATTATGTTTAATCCACACGTTGGTTAAATTTCTGCACGATGTTTCCAACAACGTTTCATTTCATTCATCAAGTCTATTGTGACGTCATCGTTACTAGGCTTTCAGATAGCGCGACAAACATTGACAATCATGCTGAACCATTGAATATGCACCTGAAACACAGTAAAAGTCATTGGAGAAACAATATATCCTTCCATTTGCTGGTGGATTACGATATTTCTCCATTCTTGATAGTTAATTTCTGATTTTAACATGCTCGCTAAAGCTCGCATGTTGAAAATCACAAATTTAACTCTCAAACTGGAGAAATATCGTAATCCACTTGATACAGAAGGATATACTATATGTGTCCAATACTCAAATGCCCTGCCCTGTTACCATAATTTAATAAAAAATAACATATATACTATATAACAGGATCCTATTTAAACACCTACCTATTTCAATGTCACCTGGAACTTTTGTGTCTGTATCCAATAAAGTCTGTATTACTTCGTGCAAGTTCACCCAGTACAACTAAATGTATAAATTGGTCATTTGTCAATATGCTTTCAAACCTTCACTCCAAAACATGAGGGTTCAGGTTAGTATTTATCTGAATTTGCCTTAAATATACTGGTTTAATTCCATTTTTGCTAAAATATGTCTGGACAACCTCATATTTAAAACTACAAATAAAATATAGATCAAGATTGAACATAAAGGAATACCATACTTAGGGCTATTCCATCAATAACTGTATTGGAGGGTTGGAAGGTACTTTTTTCAGACCCCACCACACATACATATTTTGTAAATAATGAATGTGCAAAATTTCCTACAACCCCAACCAAACATCAAAAAATATATAAAGTGCATTCCAACCCCTCCATACATTTTTTGCTGGAATAGCCCTTAACAACCTTTTGCATATTAAATCTCTGGCTAGCTAAGTCTTTATCAAATTGACACTTACTTTTCAGACATATAAATTTCTGTATTACTATTACATTTATCAAGCAACTCACTACATACTGACTGAAACAATTGATTCTTGTTATTAATGTAGGACAGTTCCCAAGAACTGAAGACTTGTGATACCTGTTTTTTTTTCAAATACAATTTTAAATTTATCAATAACTGAAGTGCAACAAATAGCAAGATTTTACACAAAAAGATGTCTTTCTAAATCTTAGAAAGAAACATATGTCCATGATAAACATAGGTAATCAATGATAACCAAGTTCGCCTTGTTACAGTACAAGGTCACAAAAAGCATCATTTGTCATTCTAACATACCTTTGGGGTGTATGTACATGTAAGGTTAGATGATCCTGCCATGTCCTTTAACTGAGATATAACTCAAATACATAAATTTGAATCAAAGTCAATGATATCAAAAATGTAGGTAAAAGTGACATAATTTTACCTAGATGCTACCATACCATCAGGGTATGCAAGATATTTGAAAATCCAAGGTAAGATGATCCTACAATGTACAGTAACAGAGACAAGAACTTGAATGTAAGTCAATCATGTGGAAAATATAGGTCAAAGTAACATAATTTTGCCTGGATGCAGACCTACAACATAAGATGAATGCTCATGTAAGGTTAAATAATCATATCATGTACAGTGACCAAAATATGAACTCAGATGTAAACTTAAATGTAAGTCAATCATGTGGAAAATATAGGTCAAAGTAACTTAATTTTGCCTGGATGCAGACCTACAACATAAAATGAATGCGCATGTAAGGTTAAATGATCATATCATGTACAGTGACCAAAATATGAACTCAGATGTAAACTGAAATGTAAGTCAATCATGAGAAAAATATAGGTCACTGACCTAATTTTACCTGGACTTACAAAAAAAGAGGCATACACATGCAAGGTTACATGATCCTACAATTACATTTATTGAGATATGAACTCAAGACATAAACTTGAATGCAAGTCAATAACGTGTTAACCAGAGGCTCCCAGGAGCCTGTATCGCTCACCTGGCTTTCAGTTGCCACAATGAAGGTACATTGTAAGTTATACAGTTGATCTTCAGTCTCTCAAACTTTCGTAGCTCGAACACACCTATATCTTGAACAGTATTTAAAGTCTGATCATGTTTTACTATACTTCTTTGTTGAGCTTTTTTGATAAAAAAATTGATGGGTGTTCCATGGAACACTTGTGTTGCCTGCACTACAGAAGAGCCATTTTAGGCCAACTGAATCTCTTAAATCTGTAAAATCAAAATTTCAAGTATCAGGTGCACAATTAAATTAAGTGATCAACAAATTCTGAAAGTTTGGTTGGAATATGACTTCTAGTTATGAAAAGTACCACATTAATGAATTAAATCAACGAAGGAGCTATTTTGGCTCAGTGAACCTCTAAGATCTATAAAATCAAAATATTGTGATTGATTGATTGATTGATTGATTGATTGATGTTTTACGCCAACTTCAGCAATATTTCAGCTATATTGTGGCGAGAACTGTTAAATATATTGAACAATTTTAATAATTAAATATATAAAATATAAATATAAAACCATTACAGCTTTATACAAGTAAAACTGGTGTGTAAAATATAAAAACATAATACGAGAAATGTAAGTTTAATTGTTATAATATTAGAACTTTAAAATAAATCCATTTAAATTTTATGAAATAAATTGATTGCTTTTAAAAATTGAGCAATTTTGTCGCCAGCGACATTTGTAAATAGGTCTTTAAGACAATCAGTAGAATAAAAATCACGCCTGATATCAGCAACATCTACACAGTCAAAATATTGTGTATCAGATGCACAACAAGATCAGGTGAACAACATATCCTGCAAGTTTGGTTGGAATCTGACATATAGCTATGATGGAGTTGAGGATTAACTAATCAGAATAACAAATGAGCAACTTTGGCTCTGTGAACCTCTAAAATATGTAAAATCGAAATTCTGAGTATCAGGTGCACTTCAACACCAGGTGTACAAAATATCCTGAAAGTTTGGTTGGAATTGGACTAGCAGTTTTGAAAGAGTTGCAGATTCAAATGCCAACAGACCCACAAATGAGCAATTTTTAGCTCCATGAACCTCTGAAATCTGTAAAATCAAAATTTTAAGTATCAGGTGCACATCTACACCAAGTGAACAACATATCCTGAAAGTTTGCTTGGAATTGGACTAGTGGTTTTGAAGGAGTTGCAGATTCAAAACCCACAGACTCACTAATGAGCAATTTTGGCTCTGTGAACCTCTAAAATCTGTAAAATCAAAATTCCAAGTATCAGGTGCACAACTACACCAAGTGAACAACATTCTCTGAAAGTTTGGTTGGAATCGGACTAGTAGTTTTGAAGGAGTTGTGGATTCAAAAACCGACTGATGACACAGGACGACAACGACGAGGCAAGACGACGGATAGTAATCCCTAAGTGTCAACTCTGCTTACAGCAGGCGACACAAAATTAATGGCTCACATGAGCCTGTATCGCTCACCTGGTGACTGGTTTTATTCATTGTCACCAAAAGACCACCCATTCATACTATAAATCAGTTCACCAGATGTTACATTTTCAATCTTGGATGAGGTGCAAACATAAAAATTGCAAACTTTGAAAGGGACCATCAAAAAACAATTGTAACTAAGTTTGGTTCCAATTGGCTCAGTAGGTTCAGAGGAGAGGATATTTGAATGCATTTCCCATAGGGTCTCCAATGTTAAACTATGTTCCATGCTGGCGACCATCTTGGATGAGGTACAAACGTAAAAATCACATACTTTAAAGGGGACCACCCAAGGACTACTGTGACCAAGTTTAGTTCAATTTGGCTTGGTATTTTCAGAGGAGAAGATCTTCTGATGCATTTCCCATAGGGTCCCTATGTTAAACTATGTTCCCTGCTGGCGGCCATCTTGAATAAGGTATGAACATAAAAACCACAAACTCTCAAGGGGACCACCTTTAGACTATTGTAACCAAGTTTGGTTCCAATTGACTCAGTAGGTTCAGAAGAGAAGACATTTGAAAGGATTTCACATAGGGTCCCTATGTTAAACTGTGTTCCATGCTGGGACCATCTTGGATGAGGTATGAAGGTAAAAATCACAAACTTTCAAGTGGACCACCTAAAGACTATTGTGATCAAGTTTGGTTCCAATTGGTTCAGTAGTTTCAGAGAAGAAGATGTTTGAATACATTTCCAAAAGAGTCCTATGTCAAACTATAGGTGTTTGAATACATTTCCAAACTATAGGTTCAGAAGAAAAGACATTTGAAAGGATTTCCCATAGGGTCCCTATGTTAAATTGTGTTCAATGCTGGCAGCCATCTTGGATGAGGTATGAACATAAAAATCACAAACTTTAAAGGGGACCAGCCAAGAACAATTGTCTCCAAGTTTGGTTCCTTTTGGCTTATAGTGGTTCCAGGATAAAAGACCTTTGAATGCATTTCCCATAGCGTCCCTATGTTAAAACTAAGTTCCACGCTGGGGGCCATATTGGATGAGCTGCGAACATAAAAATCACAAACTTTAAAGGAGACCATCCAAGGGCTATTATGACAAAGTTTGGTTCCAATTGGTTGGGTAGTTTCAGCAGAGCAGATCTTTGGATGCATTTCCCATTGGGTCCCTATGTTGAACTATGTTCCCCACTGGGGGCCATCTTAGATGAGCTACAACCACAAAAATCACAAACTTTAAAGGGGACCACCTTAGGACTATTGTGATAAAATTTGGTCCCCAATGGCTCAGTGGTTTCAGAGGAGAAGATCTTTGAATGCATTTCCCAAAGGGTCCCTATGCTGAACTATGTTCCCCACTGGCGGCCATCTTGGATGAGCTACAACTACAAAAATATCACAAACTTTAAAGGGGACCACCTTAGGACTATTGTGATAAAATCTGGTCCCCAATGGCTCAGTGGTTTCAGAGGAGAAAATCTTTGAATGCATTTCCCATAGGGTCCTCTGTTAAACTATGTTTCCTAGTGGTGACTATCTTGGATGAGATGCTAACCTCCAGGACATATGTAGAAATTGTAGTACTGGAAAAGCTCAACACTTTTCCAATTCACATTTAACCTCCATCTTGTCCATTTTTTTAATAAAAGTAAAAATGTTAAAAAATCGTCAAAATTTAAAGAAAAAGGGGCCATAACTCCTGTGTGGGTCGTCAGATTTTCTTCAAAATTGCAGGACATGTGGATCTTACTATGTTGACCATTTTTGTAATTTAAACTGGGGGCATAAAAATGCAAAAATTTTGAAAATTTTATGGAAAAAAAGGCTATAACTCTGAGATGGGTTTCAGATTTTCTTCAAAATTGCACAGTGGGTAGATCTTATGCTGATCAGTTTTACCTGTGTCAGATTTTTTTATATCTGTAATGGTTTTCGAGTTATAAGCCAAAAACGCAATGGCGGCCATGTTGTTTGACCAGCTGACTAATTGAACATAATTTTCAGAAGCCATACCCTGGTGATGATTCAAGTCAAGTTTGGTTACATTTGGCCTAGTGGTTTCAGAGGAGAAGATTTTTGAAATTGTTGAGGGATGGACAGGCAGACGACAGACGACGGATGCAGTGATGGCAAAAGCTCACATGGCCTTTTAGCTAAAAATAGGTCACAGTTACCGTTTTTTCCTAGATGCTGACCTACTGCCAAAGATGCATGCACATGCACATGCAAGATTAGATGATCCTACCATGTGCAGTTACTGAGATATTAGCTAAATGTAAACTTGAATGTAAGTCAATCAAGCAGAATATAGGTCACAGAGACCTAATTGTCTTTGAAGCTGTGAGATAACCCAAGATATATCTGAATGCAAAGTTTGATGGCCCTACCCTTCATAGGTACAAAGGATAATCATATATCAACATATCATAGGATATTTCATTAATTCTTTCTAGTAAATGGGGAAAGAAATAAAATAAATTCTTTTAAGAACACTACTAATACAATTTCTTATTTGCAAAAGCTCAAAAGGAACAAGAGTTTCATCAATTTCAACAAATTACCTCGCCTTTTTCATTCAAGACACTTGCCAACAATCTCCACATTTCTTTAACACAATTACAATCAAATGGAGAGCTGTGAATAAGGTCCTGATTACTTTTCTGAAAATGAAATAATACTCATGACATCATGATAAGTTTGAAGTTATTTTAGGTGAATCAAAAACAGAACAAAAAGGCATGTTACTGTTGTTTAGAAAGTGCTATAAATTCTTCTCTATTTTACAATCCAGATTTTTAATAACTGGCACAATTTCTTTTTTTTTCTTTTTTTTTTTTATGCTACTGACTAATATTGTGATAGTTTACAACATTTTTTGGCTGAATAGAAGACTTTTCTATCACAAAATATTTGAAAACATTAAAAGATACCAAGCTTCATTTTTACATACTTTGCTACATTTCAAAAGGTATATCTCTAGAATCACTTTTACCACTGAATCCAAAATTTATTTAGACCACAGTTTAATGTTTTGTGGTCAACAACTTGCATGCCAAATTTTAAGACAATATGTTATTTAGTCTTTTTAAAATGAGACAGATTGTTGGTCAAAATTTCACTAATGTTAAAAAATTTTAGGTTGTTGGAACAGATATCCAGCAATAATATATTCTGTTGTTACACCCATAAATTTTATATGGTATTGGTCTGTTTGTTCATTCCTGTTGGTTTGTCTGTCCATTGATACATATGTAGAAACATGGGTTTAGTAGGGGCACAATAAGTGTCTTACAGACACAATTACCTTGCACAGGGACATGTCATCCTCTAGTTTGATATGGTGTTCTAAAATGTCACATAGTGTGTATTTTGTTCATTGTTGAAGGTGGTATAATCATCATGTTTTGTCCATTTAATTTCCAAATACCGTATAAGTAATTATTTTCACCAGGACTTAATTTTCCCTTTATTTGCGACCATTCTGCAGTCGTGAAAATTGCATACCACGAAATATAAATTATATATGACTTTATACAGTTAATGATAAGCAATCGCGAAAATTTGAGTCCTGCGGAATTAAAGTGAAAGTCCGCGATTTTTTACTTTTCGCCTAATTCGATTTATTTCATAATTATCTAAAATGCTTCATGCAAAATTGCAGTAGTGTATCTTTTTTATTAAGGAAGATATTTGTAGTTAAAAGCTGGCCGTGGTTCAATTATGGGTATCGCCATTTTGAATAGGAAGTGACGAAATATTGATACAGATTATTATAATTTGTATCACTAACAATTACGGAGAAGACACGATTTGTAAAATGGATGCTGGGTAATCCTCGGTATAACCAAAAACCAGACAAAATTTCAAATTGGACTCACCAATAGATATGCAAATCGGTAATATGATCTTGAGCATCGCATACAGGCTTAAAACTTCATTAAATATATGATAAATATATCCCACACTTTATAAAAGTCTACATTAGTGATAATTTTCATTCTTGTCGAATTTCAAGCTGAACATGTTTTACCTCTCGTTATCGAAATAAGTATGAATACCCCCCTGTCTAAAGCTAACTAAACAGCTACGGCAAAAATACAAAAAAAATATGGCCTTCTTGCCAGGTAACACACAATGAAATAGTAGCCTTGGATACAGGTGTTAAGGCTCAGGTACACATATTGTGTTTATTGGCACAATCAACACACATGTCACTTACTAGGTAGGGTCATAAATCACTTTTGGGTCACAAATGTCAATGAGGGTAATTTTAATGCAGAAATTGTCAATATCAGTAACTTCACTCGAGAAAAGTGATTTTGATAAAAACACGTATTAATGTGGAAAAAATAAATAAATAAAATAAAAACATTACACAGAATTAGTTTTTTGTTTTGTTTTGTCAAAGTCTTATAATATAATAACAAGAGGCCAATGGCCACGTAGCTGGATGGGCAAAGGTATTTAGTATTGAAATAATAAGCCACAACCACAGTTTGCAATGGGATTTGATCATATAAAGTCTTTACACTCAAAATAGTTCATGGTCAGATTACCCATGACAGAAAATGTAATGATTTGTAAGTTTTGGTTAAAGCAATTTTTTCAAACAGTTCACTGTATGATTAACAATTGCAAATACTCGCCAAATCGCATCATAAACCTGTCAATCCTTTAAAGTAGTTAATACTGAAGAGAGTGGACCCCTGCCAGACTGCAAAAGTTTATTGTATTTTGTCTTATCTTTTTATGTAATGTATTTTTATTTGTATTTTCGTTCATACCACTGGCCGTCTTGGGCATAAATGTGCATTAAAGAATAAATATTGATTATTATTTTATATCATCTGATGCGTTTACACAAATTTGTTCTGAAATATTTTACATCATCAATTATGTCACTCTGACCTTTGTTGTAGAAAAATAGTTAGTTATAAATAAACAACCGCTCGGATCGTCATACTTTTCATTTATCAACAACCTGTTAAAAGATCTTATTAAAAGATTAGAAATCATCAAGTGCAGACGTAAACATACTTTCATGTGAATATTCTTCCGATCGGTATGAAATAAATATCTAATCTTACAAAATCATTTCTCACTAATATAATGTGATAAAAAAAGAGATGATTTGAAACAATGTGATATTTTTTGCCAGTTATCATTTTAGAAACATTCACCTGTCGCTGAAGTTACGCATACTTTCCCTTGATAAATACCACGTGCATTGTAGACGATTGACAAATTATAATCTAATGAAAGTGATAAACACACAAAGATTGACACAACCAAGGCGGAGCGAACCAAAAAATACAAATTAATTAATTAAAAATCAGTACCGTATCTAAATGTCTGAAAATCAATAGGGTTCTGTATAATGCCAAGCCGACATAGAATCTCAAAATTTGTGGCATAACTTGCATTCTTGCGAAAGTTATCGTTTATACAACAACTTTAAAATCGGGTGATCCCTATAGCTTGATGGGCTCCGCCCATCCAGCTAAAAATGATGCTTTCAATAATTATTCAAATAATCTATCAACATCATACTCAGAATCCTTCGCTTTCAATAAATAAAGTTTGTACAAAAATAAGACAATAAATATACATGTCGAGTTGGCAATAATTCACATTCTACACTGTCAAGTTATATTTTTGAAAAAGAAGAAGAGTAGCATATCAAAAAGATGTAAGGGACAAGAATTGAGTTAGGTATAGATGCATAAACTTAGTAAGAGTTTTATCAGACTGTAAAACGATTAAGACATATTTCCAAATGGTAAAGAAGACCAGTTGGGGGGGGGGGTCCGAGACTTGGATGCCTCTTTTATTTGAATCTGGGACTAATATATAACAGTCCCAGTTTGAATCTATATTTGTTTCGTGTAGTTTTTTGGCCAAAAATGCCTTGAACATAATCTTAACCGACTTTTTTTATGTCTTGTTCCAAAAGCAGGTATTCCATTCGTTGGATCTTTCTGGTGGTGTATCTGACCGAAGTATATCTGATTAAAGTGAATGAACTGTCTGTGACTTACCAGAGCCTTACGAAAAGCATATTACAGGTCCCACGTTTAAACCGGACAAAAGGTTGTACTGTTCCAAATTCTTCATGCGATTAACAAAATTAGACTTTTTTATGTTAACAAAATGCAACTTCTTAACATCTGATTCAGTGAAACTTCTATTTCTTCAAAGATTTTATGGGTGGAATAATTTATAAATGTATTTTCCATTAACACAATATCCAATTTTGCATAATGGCTTTACATGTTCTTGTATCAAGTATAAGATGCACATCTTGGAGTAAGATGTCCATTCAAACTGAAACTGCAACATCCGTTATCTTTCAAAGTATTCAAACACTAATTTTAGGATTTCAATTATTTCGATAACATAATAATTGTCGCATTTTTATTTTATTCCATTCTATTTTTTATGCGTGTTTGTTTCTTTTGCTGTTTTTTATAATGTATTTTTTGTTTTTTTAATTTTTTTTCTCATGTATAGGCCTACCTATTTACGTTTTGGTTTGAATTAACATTACAAAATTGAGAGTGAACATGCACTGGGAGATGCTCAGGTATCTTGTCACCTGCGTTATGTAATACCCAAATATACAAAGATACGACAATCGTTGGGTTCTTTGTAGTGTAAAATTGTCAACCATTCAGATTTGAGTCGCTATCCTCACATCTTTGCATAAATATACATATTGAGAATGAAAAAAATAAAGAATATAACGTAGCAGAAAATAGACACAACAGTACATCTGACGTAGATCCAAATACTATGACCAATGTCCATTAAAACTTTTTTTTTTAATATTTCGTTTTTTTAAGTATATAGGTGCAACAGAAATAGTTCGTATTGGTTGGAAGTTGAAACATGCATGTCTACACGGGCATCTACACGAAACCACCTCCTTACACTTTCATTCCCCAAAATCACAAATACACGTACAAGATTATAATGTCAATCGTTAATAGGTGACGCGACAGGTGAAGAATGTGTAATTAGGCCAATTCACAGAATGGTACATAAAATAGGTAAACAATATCAAACATTGTATCGCCTTTGTTTTGCCACTTATTATCACAGTAGCTTGGTGCTTAAAATGTTTATAAAAATAATGTTTAGACCCTGTGATTATATTGCATGATATAGAAACAGATTAAACACAAATTAAAAAAGAATGTCAAAAATCTTTTACGCAAAATAAGCAAAAATATATTAAAGTCATGAGTTGAACGGTGGCTTTTGTAAAAATGCGGTAACGGACTTTGTCATATTGTTAGTGATCGTTGTTGACAAACGCCTTAATACGGTACTCGTTGGTTATTACTTGATGTCAGTATACATAGCGCCTTCTACACAATGTCACATGACCCTCCATGACCAGAGATTCTGTGAATAAAATACTTTTTTTGCAACAACTGAGTTAAAAATGCAAAAATCGAAATATGTTATATGTGTCAGAACTACATAAGGATTTTATATTCTCTTTTCCATATTTTTGCGGCCTTTCACTTTAAAGTCAAGCAATTTTAACGAAATCGCAAAATTTGCGTCCCGCAAAAATAACCACATAAACGGTATTAGAAAATGTATCCATGGGACACAGATGCCACGCCATATATATATATATATCGGCAAACAGAAAGTAGATGAGTCATAACCTTGAAAAGGGGGGACACAGTACAACTCATCATACCAAAGCCTCAGACCAAATATCAAATCATTCCTTCATACACAAGCCGAGAAATCCTTGCGAAATTTTCGGACATACGTACATATGTACAGATGGATGTACGCACGGATGGACAAGGGTAAAACTTAATGCCCTCATCGCCTAATGACGGGGGCATAAAGATAAACTAGGCCATACCTTCTGGAATTTGGAAATTGCAACTGCAACAAGTTCCCAAACAACAACTTGTATCATCTGAGGCAGCAGTGACCTACTTTCTCCCTCATCTAAGCCATAACTAGAACTAATTTTCTTCAATGGGCACAGATCTGTAATTATAACATGATAATCTTAGGTATTTTTTACACATGGATCTCCGTTGTTATAAGATTTGTGTCTTACTGTAACAACAGCAACCCTATCCACTAAATCATAAGGAAACCAAATCATTTTTATCAGAGATCATACAGAGATCATGAGATGCATAAAAATTTTTGTCTTTTCTCTAGCTGTAAAATGCCATTTAGGAGTTTTGAAGATTAAGTCAGAACTGTGAATCAATGATTCTATTTTGAAAAAGTCATAGAATGAACATTTCTTTTCATTTTAATGTCCTTACAATATCATTTGCTGCTGAGTTGCTAACGGACTCTACCATAATGGAATGGGAGGTTTTGTGTGCCATAAAACATGTTTAACCCACTATTTCTTTTGTACCAAGTCAGGACCATTAGGTCTGAAAATTTTTCTGTTGATACGTCACCTACTGTCTTTTTGCCCTTCGGATTTTGACTCCTGGCTGGCAGTAAAATGGCATTTTTTATAACTCTTATTTTCCATTTATTTAACTTTGTTCAATGTTTTTTCTATATGTAATCAATTTACATTTATTTTTTAATAACATATTGCACATGTTGACTTTTTTGTCTTTTAATTATAGTAATGGCATTATATATTTTTGTTTTATTGTTTCATGGCCTTGTAAAGTAAAAGGTATAGACTTCACTCTGGCTTTCTGACAGTGTGACAAGTGCCAAATTCTGGACCAGACATGCTTATCCTTCCAGACTACCTGTTGAAACTTGCTTTTTATGTAAGTGTACACTACACTGTGAGTGCTTTGATTTAGAACGTTTGTCATTGCTTTTTGAATTTTTTTCTTTGTTCTTGTCAATTCTCTTTGTCCTCCCATTTTATGTCATTTTCTCACTTTTTCCATATTTATGCTCTTAGATTTGTGAAAATGTTTGTTTTGTTCCATTTGTATTATCAAACCCAACCATCAGGAGTCCATGAGAAAACTGAAAATTGTGACAAAAATTATTTTGTAAGGCACTTTGAAGAAGAGACACTCGACAAAAGATGTTTTTGTACCAAAACCTAGGCAACAAAAACATACATTTTTTTAACCATAACAAGATATATTTAAATTAGAGAGTAGAAAATCACATTATCCCACATCAATATATAATGCAACCAATATTACAACCGACTCTACCAGATTACCATTACCAGATCTTGTTTATTGTTGAAACCATTGAAGTATGACACCATTTTTGTTTTGTGTACATCTATACCATATATTATTTTTAGATCATTCAAATATATAAACTTATTTAATACTTCATAGATGAATTCAAACAAACATAAAACAGTTTTTGATATTTTATTTTGTTGTCATAGTAACATCAATAAATAAAACAAAAACAAATATAACAACAAACTTAACAAATATAGGTCAGTTTAAGTTCAAACTATAGCACATTAAACACAAGTTACACTCTGTAATGCTGAGAAGGCTGTGGTGAAAGTCCATTGTAGACTGGTTGACTGTACCCAGAATACATAATCGGTGACACTGGCGGATATCCACACATGTATGACATTGGATCGAAAACTTGAGAAGCTGGTGATCCTGGGTATTGCTGTTGGCACATTGACATAGGAAGATTAGAATACTGCATTCCAATAGCACAAGAATAGTCTATTACACCTTGATGAAACACATTCTTCTTATTTCCATGCTTTTGTTGACGTTTTTCTTTCATGCGGCGATTCTGGAACCATGTCTTGACTTGTTGTTGGTTTAGGTCAAGTTGCTTTGCCAATGCTGGACGATCTTCTACTGGCAAAAATTTACAAGTAGTGTAGTATTTCTCCAGTTCTGATACTTGGAATTGAGTAAAGGTTGATCTTGCCTTTTTCCTTGGTTGTTCATCAGTTTCTGCTATTTCATCTGAGGAGCTGATGTGTGATGAAGATTTAGAGTCAGCTGAGTCATAACTGCTCTCCTCTGAGTAGATTGAGTCAATCTTACGCTTTCTCTTTGCTTGACTTTCACTGCAGGAGTTGGCTTGTGAAATTGGAGTACTGGTCATGGGTGGAATATATGTCTGCAGTTTAACTGGAGTAAAATTTTCAGCACTATTGTTCTGAGTAACCCTTTGGCTCAAGTTGTAGACAATGGCATCAGTTTGGTATGAGTTGTCATCTCTGCTGCTTTTGGCAAGTTCAGCAATGTTGAAAGACATTTTGACTGGTTTTTGCACTGTTTGGAACACCATGTTGACAGAAGGATCAACTATTGACAGACTGAGGATGAGCAGACCATGTCACTCATGTATATTTATACCCATATGTAATGAACACTCATCAATCAAAGTGAAATTGATTAGCAAAACATATTTGGGATTCAATCTGTTAGAAATTCTTAAATAAACATTTTAAATTGTTTATTGTTTACTAATTGAGCAACATTTATTTGTAAAAGCCATACTAATCAATTCTGAGTCTTCAAATCAAAGTACTCTAGACAGAATTAAACTAATTGATTAGGTGTTAATTATTCAATTAAATTGTTTATCAATCATTATACCAAGCTATCAATGTTTTTGAAAATTCTGCCACCCAAGCTATTGTTCTAATGAAAACTACTAATGAGGTGAAATCAAAAGACAATTTAGCCATGTCATTAATTAAGTTATGATTTTGGAGGTGATCGGGAAATAATTACATTACACAGCATTTTACTGCTTAAGAAGTATTTTTATACTTTTAATTTTTTTGTGACTGATGCAAACATTTTTATTTTTTCATTAAAATTTTAAAAATTATATATTCTAAAAGAATTGTGAGTTCAACTGCAAATCTCAGTTCTGATTATTGAAAATTTTTAATACATGAAATTTGATTTCTCTTCCCATTATCAAAGTTTTGTCACAATCATATTGATGTAACTTTATTTTGAAGTAAATATTTTCATATTTTGGGATGCAATTATACAATTTTGTCATAGATTTAGATCAGCATGTTTTTAATTAAGAAATACTATAATCATTTTTAGTTATAAAGAAGTTTTTTTCATATCAAATTTTTTCTTTCATTAATTAAGACCATATTTACAATTTTTTAATTACTTTTGTTTCAAGTTTACTTTAGATAGACTATAAAATTAGTTTTACATAACTGAAGAATCCCTCCGATATTACCTTATTATGTCAATGAATTATAACTTAAATTAAGAACCCTTTGAATGCAGATAATGTATGAATTTATGGATTTCTTTTTAAAAGTCATCTGTTTAATACAGGATGCTAAAACATAAAACTGAAATGGCATGGCCTGTAAAAGATCTGTAATCTATTTTTTTTTCATCTTCAAACATTGAGAGAAATTCCTGCTTGCAAATTTGTAAATTGGAGAGGATTTGCATAGGCATTGCCTGTAATGCCATCATTTGTTTATGACAATAAAATTTTTTGAATTAAATTTGTAAATACAAAACACATTTAAGACCTATATGATAGAGACTAACATGAAAAAGTTGCAAGATCAATTGATGTCATTAAACACCAGTCAAACTTTTAAAATCGCCTCTGAAATACATTAACAGACCCTCTCAGGTGATCTGAACTATTTTTTTAGGAAATGAGAAAGTACATGCACTTTTCTAACCATAATAATGAAATAAACTAGACATCGGAGAGATGGCAGCCATCTCTGTGGGCCCGCTGTAATATAAGTGCAAATTTAAGTGTGTGTGGACACAATACAGGTGTGGACACAGTACAAGTGTGGACACTACACAAGTATAGACACCATCATATTATCAAGATATCAACAGAATGTAAGCAATAATCTGACCTTGAAGACAAAGGTCAAGGTCAAAGGTCACCAATCATGGTTCATGTCAGATCGTCTTGAAGTGATCTATCTACATGCAAAATATCAAAAGCCTATCTCAAAAGACAAAAAAGTTATAGCCCAGACACGACTTGTCATTGGAGAAGCAAAAATCTGGCCTTGACTACAAAGGTCAAGGTCAAAGGTCACCAATCATTGTTCATGACACATGGTCTTGAAGTGATCTACATATGTATCTACATGCAAAATATCAAAAGCCTACCTCAAAAGACATAACAGTTACAGCCCGGACACGACTTGTCATTATAAAAGCAAAAATCTGACCTTGACGACAAGGTCAAGGTCAAGGGTCACCAATCATTGTTCATGACACATCGTCTTGAAGTGATCTATCTACATGCAAAATATCAAAAGCCTATCTCAAAAGACAAAAAAGTTATAGCCCGGACACGACTTTGTTACGGACGGACAGACAGACGCACGGACGGACGGACGGACAGACGGACGGACGGACAGAGTGATTACTATAGGGCGTCCGCCACTATGTGGTGGGGCCCTAACAATAAAGCACAGACTGTTATGTAAAATTTGAGCACTAAAATGCATGTTCACTCAATTCATGCCTAAAAATGAACTTTTTTGATATAAAACTTTCTTTTTTAATACAATCGTGTATATATTATACATTAAGATTCAACTGGCCATTACGTTTTGAAGTACATGTGTTCTTTAATCAACATTCACTATATCAAAATAACGAGATACATGAGCATGTGATATGTTAAAAGGGATGAATTTAAAATCTAAAATATGACATAAAGTACAAAAAACACATGGAAAAATAAAAGAGTAGAAACAATAAAAAGGTCGACCAATATATTTTAGACAAATATGTCATCGTCAAGTGGGTCGTGAAGAATGAAGTAGTAGTTAAAAAATAATATATTGTTTACAGGTAAAAGATCTTTAACATTGCGTGTACGATGTTTAAAAGTCGACCAATATATTTTAGACAAATATGTCATCGTCAAGTGGGTCGTGAAGAATGAAGTAGTAGTTAAAAAATAATATATTGTTTACAGGTAAAAGATCTTTAACATTGCGTGTACGATGTTTAAAAATAATATATTTGATACAGGTGAAACATCTTTGACATTGTGTGTACACTGTTAGCAACATACTAGCAACTGAAAATCATACCAGTGTGGGAACTCACCGCTCGCCAACTCGCCCAAGTCGAGTAAAATTCTCATTTGGCAATTGTCAAGAACTCCATGCTGGCCATTTTGGCGAGTGGAACTTTTGAGGTAAGTTGCCGGTCACTGAAAAAATGTCCAGTTAAGTATTCTTTGGACCATGAACAAATTCAATGAAATCTCCCTATATATTTTTGGTTTTCCTGTCAGACCAAGTTAATCGATATCCATCTATTTTAATTATCAAATCAACATAAATTGTCTTATAATTTATTCATATTTGTATTATCTCCCTTTGAAATTGTCATGCGCAGATCAAAGGAAAAACACTTTCGATTTCTAGCATGGGTGGAAACAATGCTGTCGCTGTCTAAATATATCGTGAATTTAGTCTATGACAGTGTCAACGTTTGTAAACTTCTTACTTCTCTCGCAGAACTGTGATAAAAGGCATCCAAAATTAAACCAGAAGTTGTTGTTGCAGGCATTGTGCATTAACGTTTCTGAGGAATCCCAATTAATTTCTTATCTACAAATGCCTAGCTGGTAAAATAAAGGGCTACGCCGAGCGCAGCATGATATGACCGCAGCATGTCGTCCACTGAAATTTGAAAAAGTGTTATTTAAAGTGAGAATGGACAAACGAAAGAGCTTGACACAATAATTAGATGGACGCAATAAGGAGATTGACCCAGTAATTAGCTGGACACCAACTAGGGAAAATAAAAATTAGCCCTTATGACTCCTTATGATTCCTCTTTGACCCTTTATAGCTCAGAAACGGCAAGAGCTACGCCCAATCGATTGACATACTGCTGAAAGCTTATATCAAGAGGAATCAAAAGAAAAAAATCCCATCAAAATGCAATGAAAAATAAAAATTTTAGGTAATCTGCAAATTTGCAGTTTTGGCCCCTGTGAACCCTTATAGCACGGAAACGGTAAGAGCTACGCCAAATCCATTGACACGTTACTGAAAGCTTGTATCAAGAGGAATCCAAAGAAAAAAATCCCATCAAATCCAATGAAAAAAAAAAATCCAGTCAATCTGCAAATTTGCAGTTGTGGCCCCTTTGAACCCTTATAGCTCGGAAACGGTAAGAGCTACGCCATATCCATTGACATACTGCTGAAAGCTTAAATCAAGAAGAATCCATAGAAAAACATAGGTAATCAACGATTAAAAAGTTCGCCTCGTTATGGCACATGGACACAGAAACCCAATTTGGCCAGGGTGCTCATTTACCATCCCTTATGTATGTATACAAAGGCTAGATGATCTTACTATGTACAGTTATCGAGACCTGAATTCCAACATAAACGAACAAGAGGCTCTCAAGAGCCTGTATCGCTCACATGGACCATGGCTGACATAGATAAAAGGCATTTCCAATAGGAAAAATGAAAAATAAAATTTAGCAGAATACATTTTTTTCTAAAATTACAGTATTCTTGTTAGGTTTCCATGGCAACCGAAAGATCCACCATCCATTACAACCCATAACAGAACTCCATTCAAAAAAAATTTGGGCAGGGGTTCCCCTTATAATCAAGGTAAAACATAGTGCTGAAATTAAAACATGCAGACTACTTTTCAAATAAAAATTCAACAATTTGGGCAGAGGTTCCCCTTAAAATCAATAGGGCCAATGTAAAAACTATGTTCCAGATGGTGGCCATCTTGGATGAGGCACGGACGTACCAGATATATTTTTTGGATGGGACCACCTAAGGACCATTGTGGCTTAGATTGGTTCTAATTGGACTAGTAGTTTCTGAGAAGAAGATCTTTGAATGTATATTCCATAGGGTCCAATGTTAAAACTATGTTCCCGCTGGTGGCCATCTTGGATGAGGTACAGACC
>MJUU01017979.1:415-26251 GCA_002080025.1 Modiolus philippinarum
GGTGCCTTGAGCGGATTGGGTAGTGCAGCCATCCAAAAAGCCGTGGGATCTGGATTATATCTCAAGAAGGGTGGGAAAGTATGCTGCGTGAAACCCCGGGGTCGTGGTCTGCATCTCAGCCCAAGTACTTTGCCCAATACTTACGGTGATGGATTGTACTTGAAGAGTGGAAGTCGGCTCTACGATGGTAGTGGATTGATCCTTGGTCCTAATAGCCCCTTTAAGAGTATCCCCCTGCTAGGCATGCTTCTCTAGAGCCCCTAAATAAATGGATGAAGTGGATGCTAGTCGTATCGAATGCCTGGAAGAGGAGCTCATCTCAGAAATCCAGAGATATGAGCATGCGTTGAAGATCTATAACCGACTGGATAAGGTCGTCTCCTTTGCCCTGGGCGCTTGTTCCGTGGGCAGTCTATTGCTGACCAGTGGCACGATGGGATCTGCTCTGACCGGTGTGGGTGCTGTGGCATCCATTCCCTGGGCTCCCTCGCCTGTCTATGTGCTACGGGAAATATGGTCCTGTCCTTGATCTCACGTCGAGTCGCTAAGAAGAAAAAGAAGCACCGCGATACCGTGCGACTAGCCAAAACATATAAATCCCAGCTTGCAGGTGAAGACGGTGCTCCTGCAAGCTGCTTAAAAAATTATTACGATGAAAAAGACCAGATGCGTCAACCCTTACCAAACTTTAGTGAAGCTTTGACCAATCATGTTAATAAATAAAAGATTTTCATTCCTTTAAGCCAGGAAAAAACGCCCCACCACTCCGCTACGCTACGCTCCGCTTCGTTCGGGGCGTTTTTTCCCATTTAAGTCTCATATAAAAAATTTCCCTAGCCCGTATAGAATTTTTCCCATCCAGTCAGATGGAAAAAATTTTATACCCCACCCCAAGTTTGTTTTTTTTACTTCCTCACCAAGTCGTATGAGAGATACTGCTGATTAGATTTCTTGCTCAGCTTAAATCCGGTGCTCCGGACGAAAGCTCCTTGCAAGGGGTCCTTCTCTTTGTTCAGCGTGGGGCAGGCCCATACCTTGATGGTCTCCCCTTCTCGATTTTTCAGAGTGAGGATTTTGCTTTTGCCAAATTTTCCGTCCACTTCCGCCACCTCCGAGATCTTATAGATCACCCCTGTGGGCAAATTCTTCCAATTGAGGGCTTCCTGATTCTGATCCTTCATCTTTTCCTGGAAGGCATCTTCGCTGATAAAGTCGTCACCTCCATCTTGGGAGATTTCGACAAATCCATTGTGTACGAAAGACATAATTCTTGTATTTACCCTATGCTCAATAGGAATGCCTTCTGTTTGCATTTTGCCCTCGAGGTAGGGATTTTTATGCAGGATTTTGCATAGGTGGTGTAGAACTGTCATTATGACACTACTCCTGAAAACATATATTAATAACAATATGAAACAATAATATGACTCATATGAAACTAAAAAATACATGCAAGTACCAAGTCTGGCTGTCTCAACTAATCCTATCATTGTTTATGTTTGTTTTTTTATTCGTGTTTTTTTTTTTTGTTGTTGTGCAGTTCCTTGGTACATCGTGGCATGTGACTAAGTTTTTTAGCCATTGTAGGTATTTCCTGTTATCCTTTTTAATTCTAATGTATTATTATCAAACCACATCTAAACCAAACCAAATATGCAGCTTATCAACAATGACCATTGAATGATGACACAGTTTGGACAAATATTTAGCGGGCAGAACTCAAAACTACTCATCTCTGAGCTGAGTACAACACAGAACATGGCCTGATTTTAGTGATTTAGCAACTTGCATACCACATATTTGCTAAAATTAGAAATTTAAGTTTCAAGGGAATAGATCCAGAACTTTACATATTTCTGAACCCGTAATTAAACTAGAGTCAGTTTGCATACTAAGTATGAAGTCAAAGAAAAAAAAATTTGTTCAGAAGTACAGTCAGTGACCACAGTATTGGAGTTTTAAATTTTTCAATGGGTCTCAATGGGGGTGGTCCGTTCCACAAAATTCCAGCAACATTTTTCAACTTTCCAGTTTCACAGGTGGGAACATATTTTACGAAGACTCTTAAACAATCGTTCACAGAGATTTTTTTTCAGCGTTTTCTGCTTCATGCCCAACACCCTTTCCCATTTTTCACTGACACTTTTTTGTGATGATCCCGTTTCCTGCTGACTGTTTCCCTGTTTCCCGCTTAATTAGCATCATGACCCACATCACTTTTTCATGTAAAACATTTAAAAACAATTATTGTGAATATATGTGGTTTTAATATATGTCAATTTAAAATGATGCAGTACTGAGCTAACAAGCAATTACTCAGATGTAAAATAGATCAGATATATACCAAGATATACTATGCCAATTGAGATTCCAAAGGCCACAAGTAAATACGTCTGGAATAAAATAAACATAGAAAGCAGCCACAGCCTGCTACGCAAACCTCGTTAGACAGCATTGTCACAAATTAAATTTGTCAGTAAACGGAAATGGACAATCATTATCTTGCTAACAGATTTATTCATGAGTAAAATGAATGTCACAGACTGCATTCAAATCTTTCATTGCAGCTGTCATCCCAAAATGCATCATACATATCAATATGTTTGATGTGGGGCATCTCAGTAAGCAGGAATGGACTTTAGCCATTGTACTAACCAAGTCGCTCATGCGTACAATGTAGGTAACAGACAGCATCCGAAGCATGCATTACAGTTGTCATCCAAAAATGCTTCATACATACCAAAATGGTTGATGTGTGGCATCTCAGTTGGCAGGAATGGACTTTAACCATTCTTCTTAAGCTGACATGGACGCAGACCCCGAGACTCAGGGTATCACATAAGCCCCCTCACTTTGTGAGGTGATCGAAAAAACATTGAGTTTGAACTTGTAAATAATATATTTACCAAATGCATTCCACTGTTGTTCCATTCTTCCGACTCAAGTATCACAGAATACACTCTCAATACTCAGAATTCTTACTGAATTTGAATAACTTAGTTCATCAGCACAGTTCAGAGTTCCCTTCACTATTCCTTTACCTCATTCATCATCAGTCCACCATCCATTAGCAAAGAAAATTTAATCGCAACTTTACAATTGTCATTTGGTACATATATAATAATAATTGAATAATTGACGACTTCTTGGGATAGATTACCAAAAAACAAAAGTTGTCTCCCATTATCTTGATCAGTCATTTCTATATTACCATATTAAACATGTAAAAAAATTTAGCTCTGGTTTTTTTTTACCAGAGTTGTATAACCTTGCTAGAATTAGAAGAATTTTTCACTGAATGTCCCACTAAACAATAAAGTACTGGTCTGTCGAGCCCAACCCTTCTACAGACCATGTACCTAGCAAGATTATACAAAGAAAGACAACATTCTAATTCAAAGCCCTTCATGTCAAAATCTGAGACTCAAAACATCTCTTCCAAAACAATAATTTCAGTGATAATACTGCATTTCTTTCAAGGATTCCCCTGTTTTCTAGGAGGAAATAGTCCGAAATCCCCTTATCAATTAACCAAATAATCCCCTTAAAATCTCGTCAGTAAAATTAACTTATTTGACTATTTCTTGGTACATATATAATAATAATCGACACAAAACAAAATTTCTTGGGATGGATTAATAAAAATACAAACAAAAGCTGTATCCCATTGTCTTGACCAGTCATTTCTACATAGCAATAATAAACATGTAAAAAACTTTACCTCTGGTTTTTTTTTTACTAGAGTTGTATAACCTTGCTAGAATTAGAAGAATTTTTTCACTGAACATCGCACTAAACAATAAAGTACTGGTCTGTCAAGCCCAACCCTTCTACAGACCATGTACCTAGCAAGATTATACAAAGAAATGCAACATTCTACTTCAAAGCCCTTCATGTCAAAATCTGAGACTCAAAACATCTCTTCCAAAACAATAATTTCCGTGATAATACTGCATCTCTTTCAAAGAATCCCCTGTTTTTTAGGGGGAAATAGTCCGATATCACCTTATCAATTAACCAAAAAATCCACTTAAAATTCTCATCAGTAAAATTAAATTATCGGACTATTTCTTGGTACAAATAAAATAAAAATCGACACAAACAAAATTATAATCAACAATTTCTTGCGATAGATTAAAAAAATACAAACAAAAGTTGTCTCCCATTGTCTTGACACCAGTCATTTCTACATTACAATATTAAACATGTAAAAAAACTTTACCTCTGGTTTTTTTACCAGAGTTGTATAACCTTGCTAGAATTAGAAGAATTTTTTCACTGAACATCCCACTAAACAATAAAGTACTGGTCTGTTAAGCCCAACCCTTCTACAGACCATCTCCCTAGCAAGATTATACAAAGAAATGCAACATTCTACTTCAAAGCCCTTTATGTCAAAATCTGAGACCCAAAACATCTCTTCCAAAACAATTTCAGTGATAATACTGCATTTCTTTCAAAGATTCCCCCGTTTTTTTTAGGGGGAAATAGTCCAATATCCCCCTATCTATTAACCTAAAAAGCCCCTTAAAATTCTTGTCAGTAAAATTAAATTATCGGACTACTTCTTGGTACATACATAATAATAATCGACAATTTCTTGGGAAAGATTAAAAAAATACAAACAAAAGTAGTCTCCCATTATCTTGATTAGTCATTTCTACATTACAATATTAAACATGTAAAAAAATTTAGCTCTGGGTTTTTTTATAAGAGTTGTATAACATTGCTAGAATTAGAAGAATTTTTCACTGAATGTCCCACTAAACACTAAAGTACTGGTCTGTCAAGCCCAAACCTTCTACAGACCATGTACCTAGGAAGATTATACAAAGAAATGCAACATTCTAATTCAAAGCCCTTCATGTCAAAATCTGAGACTCAAAACATCTCTTCCAAAACAATAATTTCAGTGATAATACTGCATTTCTTTCAACGATTCCCCTGTTTTTTAGGGGGAAATAGTCCGATATCCCCTTATCAATTAACCAAAAAATCCCCTTAAAATTCTCGTCAGGAAAATTAACTTATCGGACTATTTCTTGGTACATATATAATAATAATCGACACAAAACAAAATTTCTTGGGATAGATTACAAAAATACAAACAAAAGCTGTCTCCCATTGTCTTGACCAGTCATTTCTACATTACAATATCAAACATGTAAAAAAAACTTTACCTCTGTTTTTTTTCACCAGAGTTGTATAACCTTGATAGAATTAGAAGAATTTTTCACTGAACATCCCACTCAAATATAAAGTACTGGTCTGTTGAGCCCAACCCTTCTACAGACCATGTACCTAGCAAGATTATACAAAGAAATGCAACATTCTACTTCAAAGCCCTTTATGTCAAAATCTGAGACTCAAAACATTTCAGTGATAATACTGCATTTCTTTCAACGATTCCCCTTTTTTTTAGGGGGAAATAGTACAATATCCCCTTATCAATTAACCAAAAAATCCCCTTAAAATTCTCGTCAGTAAAATTAACTTATTGGACTATTTCTTGGTACATATATAATAATAATCGACACAAAACAAAATTTCTTGGGATAGATTACAAAAATACAAACAAAAGCTGTCTCCCATTGTCTTGACCAGACATTTCTACATAACAACATTAAACATGTAAAGAAAACTTTACCTCTGATTTTTTTACCAGAGTTGCATAACCTTGCTAGAATTAGAAGAATTTTTTCAATGAACATCCCACTAAACAATAGAGGACTGGCCTGTCAAGCCCAACCCTTCTACAGACCATGTACCTAGCAAGATTATACAAAGAAATGCAACATTCTTATGTCAAAATCTGAGACTCAAAACATCTCTTCCAAAACAATAATTTCAGTAATAATACTGCATTTCTTTCAAAGATTCCCCCGTTTTTTGGGGGGAAATAGTCTGATATCCCCTTATCTATTAACAAAAAAAGCCCCTTAAAATTCTTGTCAGTAAAATTAAATTATCGGACTACTTCTTGGTACATACATAATAATAATCGGCAATTTCTTGGGATAGATTAAAAAAATACAAACAAAAGTTGTCTCCCATTATCTTGATCAATCATTTCTACATTACAATATTAAACATGTAAAAAACTTTACCTCTGGTTTTTTTACCAGAGTTGTATAACCTTGCTAGAATTAGAAGAATTTTTCACTGAATGTCCCACTAAACAATAAAGTACTGGTCTGTCGAGCCCAACCCTTCTACAGACCATGTACCTAGCAAGATTATACAAAGAAATGCAACATTCTACTTCAAAGCCCTTCATGTCAAAATCTGAGACTCGAAACATCTCCTCCAAGACAATAATTTCAGTGATAATACTGCATTTCTTTCAACGATTCCCCTGTCTTTTAGGGGGAAATATTCCGATATCCCCTTATCAATTAACCAAAAAATCCCCTTAAAATTCTCGTCAGTAAAATTAACTTATTGGACTATTTCTTGGTACATTTATAATAATAATCGACAAAAAACAAAATTTCTTGGGATAGATTACAAAAATACAAACAAAAGCTGTCTCCCATTGTCTTGACCAGACATTTCTACATAACAACATTAAACATGTAAAAAAACTTTACCTCTGATTTTTTTTACCAGAGTTGTATAACCTTGCTAGAATTAGAAGAATTTTTTCAATGAACATCCCAATAAATTATAGAGGACTGGCCTGTCAAGCCCAACCCTTCTACAGACCATGTACCTAGCAAGATTATACAAAGAAATGCAACATTCTTATGTCAAAATCTGAGAGTCAAAACATCTCTTCCAAAACAATAATTTCAGTAATAATACTGCATTTCTTTCAAAGATTCCCCCGTTTTTAGGGGGAAATAGTCCGATATCCCCTTATCTATTAACCAAAAAAAGCCCCTTAAAATTCTTGTCAGTAAAATTAAATTATCGGACTACTTCTTGGTACATACATAATAATAATTGGCAATTTCTTGGGATAGATTAAAAAAATACAAACAAAAGTTGTCTCCCATTATCTTGATCAATCATTTCTACATTACAATATTAAACATGTAAAAAACTTTACCTCTGTTTTTTTTTTACCAGAGTTGTATAACCTTTTTAGAATTAGAAGAATTTTTCACTGAATGTCCCACTAAACAATAAAGTACTGGTCTGTCGAGCCCAACCCTTCTACAGACCATGTACCTAGCAAGATTATACAAAGAAATGCAACATTCTACTTCAAAGCCCTTCATGTCAAAATCTGAGACTCGAAACATCTCTTCCAAGACAATAATTTCAGTGATAATACTGCATTTCTTTCAACGATTCCCCTGTCTTTTAGGGGGAAATAGTCCGATATCCCCTTATCAATTAACCAAAAAAGCCCCTTAAAATTCTTGTCAGTAAAATCAAATTATCGGACTACTTCTTGGTACATACATAATAATAATCGGCAATTTCTTGGGATAGATAAAAAAAATACAAACAAAAGTTGTCTCCCATTATCCTGATCAGTCATTTCTATATTACAATATTAAACATGTAAAAAAAATTAGCTCTTTTTTTTTTTACCAGAGTTGTATAACCTTGCTAGAATGGGCTCAACAGACCAGTACTTTATATTTGAGTGGGATGTTCAGTGAAAAAATTCTTCTAATTCTAGCAAGGTTATACTGACAAGAATTTTAAGGGGCTTTTTTGGTTAATAGATAAGGGGATATCGGACTATTTCCCCCTAAAAAACGGGGGAATCTTTGAAAGAAATGCAGTATTATCACTGAAATTATTGTTTTGAAAGAGATGTTTTGGGTCTGACTCTCAGATTTTGACATAAAGGGCTTTGGAGTAGAATGTTGCATTTCTTTGTATAATCTTGCTAGTTACATGGTCTGTAGAAGGGTTTGGCTTGACAGACCAGTACTTTATTGTTTAGTGAAAAAATTCTTCTAATTCTAGCAAGGTTATACAACATTTGTAAAAAAACCAGAGGTAATTTTTTTTTTCATGTTTAATATTGTAATGTAGAAATGACTGGTCAAGACAATGGGAGATAACTTTTGTTTGTATTTTTTTAATCTATCCCAAGAAATTTTTTATTATTTTGTATGTACCAAGAAGTAGTCCGATAATTAAATTTTACTGACGAGAATTTTAAGGGGATTATTTGGTTAATAGATAAGGGGATATCGGAATATTTCCCCCTAAAAAACGGGGGAATCTTTGAAAGAAATGCAGTATTACCACTGAAATTATTGTTTTGGAAGAGATGTTTTGAGTCTCAGATTTTGACATAAGAATGTTGCATTTCTTTGTATAATCTTGCTAGGTACATTGTCTGTAGCAGGGTTTCGCTTGACAGACCAGTACTCTATTGTTTAGTGGGATGCTCAGTGAAAAAATTCTTCTAATTCTAGCAAGATTATACAACTCTGGTAAAAAAAACAGAGGTAAAGTTTTTTTTTACATGTTTAATATTGTAATGTAGAAATGACTGATGTCAAGACAATGGGAGACAACTTTTGTTTGTATTTTTTTAAATGACATTTTAATCTAAATATGAACAGTTTTATGAACTGTGTTCAGGATGAACAACACTTGCCGCGTTAATTGGATCGATTAACGGAAGTGTTCATTTGTATATAAATGCTGAAACCGAAGGGCGGACCAAATGATTTTTTGAAAAGGCCTATTTGGTCCGCCCTGCTGTAAAGGCTGATTAAGTGAATACTTCCAAAGTGTTTTCACTAAAGAACCAAATGCCGAAATCCCATTTTTTACCTTAGAACTCGGATTAATTAATATATTGGTCTCATCTTCGAACTGCTGAGATCTTAGACAATGCAATGCTCCAATATGGTATTCCAAGAAAAGAAAATGAAAAAAAAATCGAAAAAAATTAAACCGCAAAGAGTTCCGTTAGATGAAATGCACCTGAAATTTCTAAAGGAAACCATAGACAGCATCTCCAAATCCGTCGCAGCAATATACCAACAATATGCCTTGAGAAAAAAAAAGATATTTAAAAGATAACGCATAATAAAGGTCCTAGACATGAAGCTTCAAATTATTGAACAAGTCTCAGATCAGTTTTATGTAAGTGGTAAGCTAGAATCACCAGAAATGAGATAACAGAATACTTGGACGGAAATAACTTACTTTATGTGGAAATTTTGACAGACAAGCTTGACATACATAATGCAATGAATAAATATCATCTATTTAGACTTTCAAAAAGCCTTCGACAAAGTTCTACACAGTGAGCGACTTCTACAGAAATTAAAAGGGTATAGATTAAATAGAAATCTCCACACTTTGCTAAAAGTCCCCTTCTAGATAGACAGCAAAGAGTATTGAATTGAATATTGGATACGCTCAAACTTGCGACTAGTCAATCGCAGTATACCACAAGGGAGTGCACTAGGCCCCATTCTGGTTGCAATGAAATCACGACCCTACCACTGTAGTTGATAACATGGCTAAACTGTTTGCTAATGACACTAAAGACCTTTTCGAAAAATCATTAGGTCCGCTTTTCGGTTCCGGCATGTGTAAATAATTCTTGGCTTACCAACACTTCAACTTCGGTATTTTGTTATTCATGACAGGCGTCACATGGGAGCAGACATGATAGAAACGTTTAAAATTATAGTAGATAAAGACATAAATTTGATACCGGTGAGAGATCATGAGAAATGGATCACCTACAATAGAAAATAGACAACATTGTCAAATTGATAGAAGGAAACATACAGCTTTAGGATCACTGGAATATGCTGTCAAACAAAGTATTGCATGCAAAAAGTGTACAAGTTTTTAAACTTATAAAATGAATATTGGAAGAACAACCCAACCAAATTCGAGATAAAATCGAAACATTTGGAAGACAATAAACTCAAATATGTTTAAAATGATAGAGATTGAAAGCCAAAATCAGCTAAGGACAGAGCTTTGCATGAGGGAGATGTGAACTCCTTAGTTTCAACATAAATAACATATAAGCCCAGGAAGTCCTTTACAAAGATTGCTAATTTTGGTCGGGTCCGACTAACAAGAGGCTCACAGACGATATCGCTCACCTTAAAAAATGCTCTACGCCATGTTGATGACCAGAAAAAAAAAGTTTTTTATAGGGTTTATAGGGTCTAAGCTATGTTCTCCACTGGCAGCCATGTTTTTACAGGTCTAACTGCAATACAGTTAAGTTTCGTCATAAGTTTCAGAACAGATAATGAAAAAAAATAATGTATTTAGCTATGTTCATCTTTTGTCTGATCAAAATGAACGAAAGTATAAAACTAATCCTGTAAGGTTTGGTTGACTTCAGTGGTTTAAAATATAAGTTCCCATGAGATCCTCTGTTAAACTAAGCTCAGCGCTGGCGGCCATTTTTTATATTATTATATTAGTCGGATCAATCTTAAATGAGCAACCTTTCTAAAGTACATTGGCGGATCCAGAGGAGATTTCCAAGGGTCAGAATCCCCCTTATCTGGAAAAAGATTTTAAGTTTCGTGCAAAATTTATGTAAAAATTGAAAAAATGGCAAGAAGATTAGAGCCCGATTGGACCTTTTTTCGAAGGCTGGATTCGCCGGCGAAGGGCCGCTTTTCCAATGCAGTTTAGTTAAATTTGCTTCAATAATAGAGTAGATAATAAAATGGTTGAGTACCTTCCGTACACTATTCCTGTAGAGTTTATTTGAATTGGCTTCAGCAGTTTTTAGAGGAGATGGTCCAAATAAAAGTTTCCCACGGGGTCCAGTGCTATACCATGTGCCGCTCTGGCGGTCTTATTTTCGTCGGATGTGACCAAAATAAGCAGCATTTGTCAAGGACAATCCATTCATCATTCCAATACAGTTTGGTCGAATTTAACCCACCCTTTGTTTTGGGTAGCAGGACGTTTCGGTCATAGTGTAACTTCGGACTTGGTCGTTTCGGACTTGGACGTTTCGGCCATCGTATGCTAATACTACATGAATATATCTCACATTCGTGTGTCTTGCTAATGTAATTTGGCAGTTTTCTGTTATTTTAAGTGGATGTCATTTATTTTGGCCACATTGGGTTTTTTCAGACCCTGAAATCTTTCACATTCTACCCTATGGGAATAGTCTAAAAAAACTGTATAGAAAAAAGAAGGGAAACGGGGAATGTGTCAAAGAGACAACGACCCAAAAGGGGAGTAATAACAACTCAAAGCTACCATAAGATCTTCAATGAACGGTGAGAAAACCCCACACCAAATGGCAGGTCGGAGTCGGCCCTGAATAGAGTAATCAAGTTCAGCGAAATAAACATTGTGCGGTTATTCGGATGTAAACTTGGATTCTATTGGCTGATTAACCACCTGCTAAATAACCATGTCCGCCATACACAACAAGAAAATCAATAATCGTGATAATGTAGTGTTTCACATTAACAAACATCAAGGACGTATATTTTTCTAAATATACGTCCTTGCAAACATGCAGTAAGCATATTTTACTTCTACGTAATGTAACAGTAATTTCAGCCTGAAAATTAAAATATGAAAAACATCTATATTTGGAATAACATGTAAATTATATGAAATTATTTCGAAAACGTCATTTTGCTGGTACAATCTTTACACAACTTGAAAAATCAATAAATCACTCGGTTGTGTATTGGTCATGTTGCGCTGTCAGTTGGTGTAGTGTTTATTTTTAGAATCGTGTAGGTAAATGTAGTTTTCGTAGTTTAATGCAAACTGTGGTTAGCATAACCGCACAAAAATGTTATCATGCATTGAACCAACTAACATGATTATTTAGATAGTGTCGAAAATGGTTGAACGGTGCGGCTGACACCTTACCGTTCAACGATTTTCGACACTATCTAAATAATCATGTTAGTTGGTTCAATGCATGATAACTTATATCATCCTACACTCCCATAGACGTCAAGTAAACGAACTATAGTCTTTTACCTGCAATCAGAGACGTATAGATCCGTCTCCACTGAGTAAAACTTCATTCAATCCATTAAAATCATCAAAATAAATGATTGCGTATTGTATTTATTTGATTAAAACACATGACAACCAGTTTACTATACTTGGTACAGTAAATATGAGTCAAATATGTGTCATTGTCGATGTACATGATTGTAGACTGCATGTGCTATAATCAAACTGTCTCTAGTACAAGTATCATATTAAAGTTAATCAGAGCCCCACTAACGTCGAAATTGGTTCACAAAATGTAATTGGATATTTTTTAATATTATTCAGAAGGTTTTTTTTATTTGTTACTCTTACTACCACATACTCATGACAGGGCCGAAACGTCCAAGCCCGAAATTACACATGGCCGAAATTTCATATGGCCGAAGTGTTTTGGGGCCTAAACGTCTCGAAATCTTGTTTTGCAATACCTGTAGGGACCATTGCGGTCGACAAAATTTCCGAGGGTTTCCACATGATTTGCCTTTTTTGTCTCATGAACTTCAAATCTTGACAACTCTGTACGGTAATTTTGTTATTTCCCCCCATTTGCTTCACGAGTTTCAGAAATAGTGTATGAAAATGACGATTCAGTTTCCCACGGGATCCGATGTTAAACTATATTCCGCGTTAAAGCCGCTGAATTTTTGCCAGATCGAAACGAAATGTGGACAAATCATACATCATTCCAATTTATATTTACAACTTACTTAGTGAAGTTTGCTCCGATAATTTCAAAGCAGATAATGTAAACGATGCATTTCCAATATGATGTGAATTTAAACTATGCTCCCCCTTACTTCCATTTTTTGTCGGACCTTCCATAAATCACACTGTAAAGTTTGTTGGATTTTACTGCAGTGGTTTCAGAGAAGAAAATGAAAATGTGAAAATTTTAAAAGGACGACGGACGGATGAAGGACGGACACCAAGTGATGGCAATAGCTCACACTGACCCCGTTTTGTGTCGGATAAGCTAAAGACATAGCCTCAAACGCGGAACACAGTTTAACCTTTTACCTTTTTACCTTTTCTTCATCTGTTCGTCCTTTATAGGACAACCATTCATCAGAATGTCGCTTTTCTTTCCCCACTACCATATACACCATAACTATACCAGTTTAACATTTGACCCTACAGAAGCAATTTCAACCGTCTTTACAGGAATGATGTTTGGGAGTTCCTTCACATAAACTGCTCATTTCGGCCGGATCTGACAAAAACATGGCCACTATCGGGGAACATTGTATAACAATGGACCCTATTGAAAACTCATATTTTGACAATCTCTTTAAAATCCATAGAAGCAATTCAACCTAACTTTACAGAAACGATGCTTTTTTGGCCCTTCACAAAAATTGCCCATTTCATTTCGACCTAAAACAAGAGACTCTCAAGAGCCTGTATCGCTCACCTGGACCATGGCTGATATAGATATAAGGCATTTCAGTTATACTATGTTCCTTGAAGGAGGCCATCTTGACTTGGATTGCCCAGATGAAGACACGCCAAATGCAAATTTTAAGGGCCACCAGAGGACTTTTGTGATTAAGTTTAGTTCTAATAGGATAAGGGGTTTCAGAAACTTAATTCTTTTACTGGAACTCAATGTAAAATATCTGAATGCTGGCAGCCATATTGGATGAGGTGTTGTCCTCCTGGATACCTTTATTGGAAGGTACCATCAAAGTACCATTGTGTTCTAAGTTGTTTCAGAAAGGATCTTTAAATGTGTATTGATGTGTTATCCAATTTGACCCACTGCAGACCATCTTTTAAAAATAATTTAGGCAGGGGTTTCCCTTATGATCAAGGTAATAATTATTGTGGAAATTAAAACATTTCAACTAGCCCCTTACAAAAAATATTTGGGCAGGGGTTCTCCTTATTAACTAGTGTTAACATATTTCTGAAAACAAAACATAAAATTTAGCAAAATACTTTTTTTCTAAAATTACAGTTTTCTTGTTTGGTTTCCATGGCAACTGAAAGCTCCATCATCCATTACAACCCACAACAGAACACCATTCAAAAAGAATTTGAGCATGGGTTCCCCTTATAATCAAGTAAATACATATTGCTGAAATTAAAACATTCAGAGTCCTCCTTTTAAAAAAAATTGGCAGGGGTTCCTCTTGTTATCTAGTATACATAATGCCGATATCAAAAATAAAACATCAATCAGAATACTTTTTTTCTCTCTAAAATTTCAGTTTTCATGTCTAGTTTCCATGGCAACTGAGAGCTCCATAATCCATTACAACCCATATCAGACAACAATTCAAGTAAAAAGTTGGACAGGGGTTCCCCTTAAAATCCATAGGTCCAATGTAAAAACTATGTTCACAACTGGATGGGACCATCTAAGGACCACTGTGACTAAGTTTGGTTCTACTTGGACTAATAGCTTCTGAGAATAAGATCTTTGAATGTCTTTTCCATGGGTTTCAATGTTAAAACTTTGTTCCCCGCTGGCAGCCATCTTGGATGAGGTACAGACCTGCTGGATACCTTTCATTAAAGGGGCCATCAAAGCATCATTTTGAATAACTTAGTTCTAATTTGGACTAGTGGTTTCTGAGAAGATCTTTTGAAAGTCTTTTCCATAGGGTTAAATTTTAACTTAGTTCCAACAGGCGGCCATCTTGGATGAGGTACCGACCTGCCGGATTCCCTTTTTTGGATGGGACCATCTAAGGACCATTTTGGCTAAGTTTGATTTTAATTGGACCAGTATTTTCTGAGAAGAAGACCTTTGAATGTATTTTCCATTGGGTCCAATGTTAAAACTATGCACCCTGCTGGGGGCCATCTTGGATGAGGTATAGACCTGATACCTTTTATGGAAGGGACCATCTAAGGACCATTTTGACTAATTTTGATTATAATTGGACTGGTACTTTCTGAGAAGAAGATCTTTGACAGTCTTTTCCATAGGGTCTGATGTTAAAACTATGTTCCCCGCTGGCGGCCATGTTGGATGAGGTACGGACTTGCCGGATAGCTTTTTTGGAAGGGACCATCTAAGGAACATTGTGACTTAGTTTGCTTATAATTGGACTAGTACTTCCTGAGCAGAAGATCTTTGAATGTCTTTTCCATAGGGTCTTATGTTAAAACCATGTTCCCTGTTGGCGGCCATCTTGGCAAGTACTTTGAAAAAAAAATCAAAATTCTGAAAACTTAGAATTACAGAATGTGATTCCAATTTTGGTAAATTTCCTGAAAGTCTGTAAGACCACTTATTTTTTCTTGGAATTCTACCTAGCAACCATACTTTCAGCATTTGTTTTGATAAGGTCAATCATTTGCAACAATTGGATTTCAAAAATATTTGATTCCAATTTTGGTAAATTTCCTGAAAATCTCAAAGACCACTTATTTTTTTGGAATTCTACAAAAATAATTAATTTCAAATTTGGCAAATTGCCTGAAAGTGTTAAAGACCACAAATTTTTGGGAATTCTACCTAGTTTCTATACTGTTTGGATTTGTTTCAATTAGGGCAATCATTTTCATCAATTGGATTTCTAAAATAATTGAATCCAAATTTGGTAAATCTCCTGAAAGTCTCTAAGACCACTTATTTTTTGGAAGTCTACCTAGCAACCATACTGTTAGGATTTAATTGTTTTGATTAAGGCAATCATTTTCACCAATTTCATTTAAAAACAACTGATTCCAAATTTTGTAAATTTCCTGAAAGTGTCAAAGACCACTTATTTTTTTTTTGGAATTTTACACTGAAACCATAGTTCAAAAATTTGTTATAATTAGAAGAAACATTTTCACCAATTTGATTTCCAAAACTTTTGATTCCAAGTTTGGTAAAATTCCTGAAAGTATCAAAGACTACTTATTTTTTTGAAATTCTAGCTAAAAACCATGTTTTATTGAATACCATGTATTATTGAATTTCTTTTAGTAAAATAGTGACTATCAACAATTAAATTTCAAAATGTTAAGAAAAATTATGCCCAGGCTCTATAACTGTTTTCTGTGTCAAACAGGGAGTGTGGGGATCACTGTCGTTTCTGACAGTAATTAATCTAGTTAATATCTGAAACGTTTTTTGAGTTATTTACTGAAAACGGCAATTTACCATTATGTTCTCTCTTTAATTTCATAAAATTGACCATGATAGTCAGTCTACAGACTTAAAAATCACCAACTTGAAAGTGCATACCCTGGTGATGATTAAGTTTACTTAGTATTGGCCAAAGAGTTTCAGAGAAGATATTTGTTAAAAGATAAACAGAGTGGAGGGCGCGAACGCAGCAATGGCAAAAGCTCAGCTAAAAGAGTGACAACAAGTGCTCTGGCAAGTAAGCTTGTCACACTGTCAGTGGGTCAATCCAGGGTAATGTAAATATCGATGATGTAAAATCCAGGGAATTGAAATAAGCAGTCTCTGTAGAACTCCCGAAAAGTTTGGTTGATTTTGCTTTAGCAATTTCAGGGGACGTGATGAAAATGTTAAAAGCTAACAGACAGAAGCACAATGGTCGACTGACGCCATATGATAGCAATAGCTCACTGTCCATTTGGGTCAGGTAAGCTTAAACATGGAGGCCAGTGCGGAGCTTAGATTTATATTGGACCTTATGAGAAAATCAAGTTTTGATTGTGGACACAGTTAAGAGCTTGACATAGTAACTAGATGGACACAATAAGGAGCTTGAATAGTAATTAGCTGGACACAAAGTAGAGAACAAAAATAAAGCCCTTTAGATCTAAAAGAAAGCTATGAAACTGTATGAGTTACACAAAATCTGTTGACATACTAGTGCTGACAGCTTACATCAAGATGAATCCAAACAAAAAATTCCCATCTAAATCCATTTATAGTTTGGAAACCACACAAAAAATATGGCAAATCTGTTGACATACTACCATAATAGGAATCTAAAGACAAAAATCGCATTCAAAACAAATTAAAAAGAAAAGATTTTATGTATTTGGTCCTTTTAACCCCTTATAGCTCATAAACAGTAAAAGCTACAAAAAAATCTGTTGGCCTTTCACTGAAAGCTTATAAAAGTGGAATCTAAAGAAAAAAAATCCTATCAACATCCAATGAAAAATAAAAATTTTAGGTAATATGCATATTTGCAATTTTGGTCCAAATTGGCCCCTTACAGCTCAAAAACAGAACAAGTTATCAAAAATCTAATAAATAAGCATATGTTTATTTTTCAAAAGGAATCCATTGAAAAAACTGCATAAAAATCCGACAAGAAATAAAACCAGAGGCTCCAAGGAGCCTGTATCGCTCCCCTGGCTTTCAGTTGCTAAAATCAAGGTAACATTGTAAGTTATACAGTTGATCTTCAGTTTCTCAAACTTTCTTAGCTTGAACACCTCCAATATCTTGAACTGTATTAAAGGTCTGGTAACGTTTTACTATATTTCTTTGTTACACTTTTTTTTACAAAAAACGTTCTTGCTGAGGACCACTTTCGGCACCAGTTTTGAAGTCGAGACGTCATTTTGTAAATGGCAGTCAACAAACAATTTTCAACATTAATATCTATTTGGAAACCAAATTTCATTGAAATCGGAAAATGTTGAATTTTCCTGCCTTTTTTGGCGGCCATTTTAAAAATGGCGCTTGACAAACAATTTTCAACATCGGTTTTGAAGTCGCAACATCAATATCTATTTGGAAACCAAATTTCATTGAAATCGGACAATGTTGAATTTTTCCGCCTTTTTTGGCAGCCATTTTGAAAATGGAGGTCAACAAACAATTTTCAACACCAGTTTTGAAGTCATCACAGCATTGCAAACATTTCATCAATTTACACTTAACCTTCATCTCCAATAGTTTTGGAAATAAAAGATGAAAAATACGAAAATTTTAAAAATTCGATGAAAAAAGGGCAATAACTCCTACAAGAGTTTATGGATTTTCTTCAAAATTTCAGGGTGGGTAGATCTTGATATGCTGACAGTTTTACAATTTACACTGGACCTCTATCTGTTACACCTTTTGAAATAAACAAGAGTTGTCAGAAGACAACATAGCTCGCCGGGGATTCCAGTAACCTCAATGCACAATAAATTCGAAAGAAAGCTTTCTTCACAAGAAAGTCACATATGAAATATAAACACCCTATCACTAAACAACTTAATTCTAGAAGCAAAATTAAAGTTTTTAAAAAATTGCCCTCAGGGCAAGGTCAAGGTCAAAATGTCTATAAATATGGTACCATTAGAAAGCTCTCATCAAAAGAATGTCACATAACAAATATGAACACCCTACCACTAAACATCTTAATTCTAGAAGCAAAGTTAAAGTTTTTAAAAAATTGCCCTCAGGGCACGGTCAAGGTCAACATGTGTACAAGTATGGTACCAGAAGAAAGCTGTCATCATAAGGAAGTTACATACCAAATATGAACACCCTACCACTAAAAGCCTACCTTCTAGAGGCAAGGTTAACGTTTTTCAAAAATTGCCCTCAGGGGAAGGTCAAGGTCAAAATGTCTACAAATATGGTACCACTAGAAGCACTCATCATAAGGAAGTTACATACCAAATATAAACACCCGACCACTAAAAGAATACCTTCTAGAGGCAAGGTTAAAGTTTTACAAAAATTGCCCTCAGGGAAAGGTCAAGGTCAAAATGTCTACAAATATGGTACCGCTAGAAAGCTCTCATCATAAGCAAGTCACATACCAAATATCAACATCCCATCTCCTAATGTCTCCATTCCACAAGCAAGGTTAAAGTTTTTGCTGACGACGCCGACGACGCCGACGCCAGGGGTACGACAATAGCTCTCCGGACATTTGTCCTGGCGAGCTAAAAATGCAAAAATTTTGAAAATTTTACAGAAAAAGGGCTATAACTCCAAGATGGGTTTCAGATTTTCTTCAAAATTGCACAGTGGGTAGAACTCATCATGCTGATCATTTTTACCCCGTCAGATTTTTGATATCTGTAATGGTTTTCGATTTATTAGCCAAAAACTGCAATTTAGCCCTATGTGTTACTTTTAACAATGGCAGCCATGTTGTTTGACCAGCCAACTAATCGAACACAATTTTGAGAAGCCATACCCTGATGATGATTCAAGTCAAGTTTGGTTACATTTGGCCCAGCGGTTTCAGAGGAGAAGATTGTTGATGGACAGACAGACAGACGACGGACGCATAGTGATGGCAAAAGCTCACATGGCCTTTTAGGCCAGGTGAGCTAAAAATATAATTTTTGAGATTCGCCCCTTTTGGGCCACATTTATCTCATGAACTGCACATGTGATGTGAAATCTGTTGGCATTCTACTGATTGGAAATTTTCTCAGGAGCACAATGAAAGAATCCTCATCAAAATCTGATTAATAATAAAAATTCTAAAGCCAAATATTTGAAAACACCCGATTTTCCCCTTTTTGCCCCTTTAAAAAAAAACTGGAGGGCCACAATGACCAAAAACAATCCCATCCTTCCTTTTGTGCCAAGAAACATTGTGTTAAAATTTCATAAGAATTGAACGACTTGAACTTAAGTTATTGACAAAAAACAAAAGTGTCTACAGACAATGAAACAGACGATGACAACAACAACGACGACGAGGACAAAAACGACGACAGCACCATACCATTATACGACCTCAAATTTTTTTTGATAGAGATACAATTTCTGTTGGTCAGAAAAAAGGGGAAAATATTCAATAAATAAAAATTTATTTAGAAAGGTGCATCAACATCTGTCATTTCCATATAAACAGATTTAACTTGTGTAAATACATCTAAAGCTTCTGGTCCATTCTCACGTCCCATCCCTGATTTTTTATAGCCACCAAATGGTACTCCTACAGGATAAACATTATAGTTGTTTACATATATAGATCCTGCTTCTATCTCTGCCGCTACTCTGTGAGCTCTTTGTAAGTTGCTGAAATAAAAAATAAATGTGTTTAAGATGGTTTTAAAAAATGACTCTTTAAGCACCATAGGAATGTCTTTATATCATGAATGTCAAAAGTCTGATACCAAAATTTTTAAATCCACTTCAATATTTTAAAATATCATTGGCAGCAACAACAGTCACAGCAGTGATATCTTTGCTAACCTTTTACATAATTTCCCATACCTGTTAACCCCCCCCCCTTTCAGGGGGAGATTCCCTCTTAGAAGTAAAATCTCCCCCTTTGAATGGACCTCCCTAGAGGGAGATCAAAATCTCCCCCTTACTGCTTTTTTCTCCCCCAAACCTCCCTTTTAGACAAAATAGGGTCATTTTTAAACAATATTCCCAAATTTGTTTTGCTTTCTTTGCAAAATTATGAAATATGATGCATAATTTTAAAATCATTGTAGAATTTTGATTTTAGAAATTGATCTGACAGCTTAGGCCACACCAAATTGACTAATAGATTCTCATCCCCGCCCGTCCCATCTTTTCTAAGCTCAATTTTTTTTATTTTCAATTATTCAGAAATTTTCCTTAAATTCCTTTTAATTTTAGTGAAAATCAGTAAAAAAATAAAATAAAATCCTCCCACAAACACTAGATTTTTTGTCACAGGTGGATGAGAATCTACAAATTAACTTGATAGGGCCTTACATAAATTATTTCTTCGTTTATAATGCAACTTTTTGTTGAAAAAAGGTTGTTACGTAAAATCTCCCCTTAGATAGGCTGGTATGAGGGAGATCTCCACCATAGCAGCTGCCAAAGATTAACAGGTATGGTTTCCCACTTTTTTGGGTCTGTGTGAGCTTTTGCCATCACTTGGCGTCCGTAGTCTGCTGTTAACTGTTCACACTTTCATCTTCTCCTCTGAAACCACTGAAGTGAATTCATCCATGCTTTACAGGAATGATGTATGGAAAGTCCTTTACATAAATTGCTCATTTTGTTCCGATCCAACAAAAAAACATGGCCGCCTGCGCGGAACTTAGCTTAAACATTGGACCCAATGGGAAAAATCACATTTTCATCTTCTACGCTGAAATCACTAAAGCAAATTCAACCAAACTTTACAGCAATGATGTAATAAGGGTCCTTAACAAAGATGGCTCATTTTGTTATGATCCGAAAAACATGGCTGACGGCATGGAACTTAGGTTTAACATTGGACCCTATGGGAAAAATCACATTTTGATCTTCTCCTCTGAAACAGCTAAAGCAAATTCAACGAAACTTTACAGGAATGATGTACTAAAGGCTCTTAATAAAGATTGCTAATTTTGTTTCGATCTGATAAAAAACATGGCCACCAGCACAGAACTTAGGTTTAAGATCTGACCCTATAAGAAAATTCACATTTTCATATTCTCCTATAAAACCCCTGAAGCAAATTCAATCAAACTTTACTGGAATGATGTATGGGAGGTCCTTAACAAAGATTGCTAATTTTGTTCTGATCCAACAAAAAACATGGCTGCCATCGCGGAACTTAGTTTAAACATTGGACCCTATGGGAAAAATCACATTTTCATCTTATCCGCTGAAGCAAATTCAACGAAACTTTACAGGAATGATGTACTAAAGGTCCTTAACAAAGATTGCTCATTTTGTCAGGATCCAATAAAAAACATGTTGGCTGCCAGCAAGGAAGTTATATTTAACATTGATACCTATTGGAAAATCACATTTTCATCTTCTCCTCTGAAACCGATGAAGCAAATTCAACCAAACTTTACAGGAATGATGTACTAAAGGTCCTTAATAAAGATTGCTCATCTTGTTCTGAACCAATAAAAAACATGGCCGCCAGCGCGAAACATTGGATTAACATCGGACCCATTGACAAAATCATCCATTTCATCATCTTCTCTGAAACTGTTCAAGCAAATTTAAGTAAACATAGCTAAATATTAGACTCCATTTGTAAAAAACATTATTTTGGTCATGCATGGCATAGAAGCATTTTGTCAGGAGGACAATACAGGCTCAGCAGTTTTAAATTGTATTTGATTAAATTGTTTCACATGAAGTTGATATTTTTGTGCTTTGGAATCATTTATTTTATGTGTCTGTAAAACTGTCATACATATTATTGTCATGGATAACCCAATATTGCTGTTGATTTACAATCAAATAATATGAATTTTTAAGACAATGTGATAGACTGTAATTAATTAAAATTTCATTAATTATTTCAGTGCAGTTAATATCAATTTATAATGATTTAATTTGTTTTATGAGTTCATCATTTCTTCTCTGTCTTACTTCTTCTTATACTCTTTAGTATATTAGTATTTTATTCAATTATTCTAATTCTCATTGGTTAATTAGTCATATGTCATGTTCTCTTATTTCTAATTGGATCATTAGTTCCCACATTGGGCACTCTTTTGAAATTCTTTTGTCATGGCTGGACATAATTTATAAATTGTCACAACACTATATTATATTCATTATATTTACTCTGGATCTTAATATTTCTGATAATAAGGTAAGTAATTAACCTTTCTAATTCCCTAACAATTACTTATTTCAGTCTTAGAACATGGGTCCAATATCAAAATTTAGACAGCATACTTTGTAAAAATACCAGCAGCAAGTCCAAACTCTGTGTCATTGGCCCTGCTAATGACTTCTTGTTCTGTATCAAATCCTAGTACAGACATGACGCTGCCGAATACTTCTTCCTTCACAACGGTCATGTGATCCTCACAGTTAACTAGTACACATGGAGACAGGTAGTATCCTCCAGCCAAACTTGGTTCTGGTGTCACACGTTCTCCTCCATACAAGACACTAGCTCCCTGTAAAAGTTCAATAAGAAAACTTTATTACAATATACTGAACAAGTGCTGTTTTCACTGGTCACAAATTTCCTAAATTCAACTACCGGTTATATAATCTTATTTTCACATACTTTAAATTTGAGAGTTCTTATTATTTAAACTACACATTCTCATGTAACATAAATATTTATCAAGGTATGTAATATTTCTGTCCTGAGACAATCACAGATAAAGCAAAAATAAAGTAAATAAAGCGTTCATTTTATTCCAGATTTTATTTCAACTCCTTAAATTGATTCCTGTAAATACTTTTATAAACATGTATTTTGTCTCTTTATTCTATTTAACTTTAAAATCTAAAGAATCACTGCTATGAATTTTCAATAACCACTACTTTGCTCAACATTGTTATTTGGCTTCTAGCAAAAATCCTAAAAGCAACCTTTTCCCCTACTTCTCAAATATGAACTCTTACACTTATACATACGGTACTTTGACTAAATCTCATTATTATAGCCAGGACACAACATTGATATAGAGTTACAGACAGATGGACAGACAGAGTGATTACTATATGGCATCCATCACTATGTGACGGGGCCCTTATTAAACAATTAAACTCCATTTGACTTGGACTATAAAAAACTTTAAAAAGGTTGATGCTGACAAGCTGTGTAAGACTTTTAATTGGTATGAAAGCTAACAATAAGAAGCAAACTTTTTTATCTAGAATAAGTCCTCATATTTTTTATGCAGCATAGCAGACAAATTTGAACATCATGTCAAAACAACGTCTGTCTGTTGTTATCTCTTTTGTTATTCAATAAAGATGTTATGGTGTTGAATCTTTTTAAACGAAACTCTAAAGTATGAGATGGTAGAAAATATATACCTCTTTGCGGGCTACATCAATATATGACAGTACTTTCTGTGCCTGTTCTTCACTGATTGTTGCTCCTACTTTGGTGTCTTCATCGTCTGGATTTCCTATTTTCATGTTCTTTACCCTTTTAATGAGTTTTGCTAGAAATGGTCCCATAATGCTCTTTTCCACAAAAACTCTAGTCCCATTTGAACATACCTATTTTGAAAATTTCAGAACAAGATTTATTTGAATTGAATTTGAATACTGTGAATTCATTTAATTTTGTGGGTACCAATTTTCGTGAATAGAGAAAAAAAGACGTTTCGTGGTGTACGTAAATTCGTGGATTGCCACTTGTTCCAAGAAAAAAAAATAATTTAAATTTCTAAAATAAAGATTATAAAATTCATGGCTTCAGTACCTTCAGTATTGATGTCAAAACACCAAAATTCAAAACTGTACCTGTAATTAAAGTGTCACCTGTAATTAACAATTAGGTAACCATCTGACATAACCGTACTCCACTCGCTATTAATAAATAAACACATGTATTGATTGCAAAATAAACATGTCTTTTTCAGCAGAACATAATTAAAACTTTAAAAGTTTAATTAATAATATGATATAAAACTGAATTGAGATGATTCTTGTCCAAATTTCTTAACTGTAAATCAACACTTTAGCATAATTTACAAAACAGGAAGCCAGTTACCGCTAATTTGTTAACTGGGAAACACTTGGAAATAAAGCATTTTAACTTATTTTGCTGCTATTAAAGGTTCAAGAGAATGCATATTTACTTATTGTTGGATATATCACTTAGTTTGGGGATCAGGTACAAGTGCAAGGTTTATGGCCTTCGTTGATCAGGTCCTTCATTATGTTCATTCATTTGTGTTTGAAACTTGCACAAGAAAATCACATTTCGTTGAGTATTTGAATTCGTGGTTTGGGGACACCCACGAAAACCACGAAAATTGGTACCCCACGAATAAAAATGAATTCACAGTAGGTTATCTGGTTTGCAAATCGGCAGCAATTTTCCTCAGAAAATGAAATAACTACCTATCTACCCATCACATCCTTTTTAACCGATTTTAATTTTCGGTCTTAAAAAATTTGAGAGCACTGAAGAGACGTAAATTGTAGAATTTGTCAAATTTAGAACTTCTCTTCATTATATCTCAGTATTTCGTTATTTTTTCAACTTCTCATATATTTGTGTGATATCCTTGGCATGTCTTTGATACAATCTGTTATGTCATTACAAATATTTTTATGTCTGCCCACGAATGTGGAAGGAGCATATAGTGTTACCCTTGTCTGTCCTTCCATCTGTCCGCCTGTATGTCAGTATGTCTGTAAATCTAGTTAAGATTTGCCTTGAAGTACATTTCTCAGAAACTGTAAGAGGTAGAATTAACACTAATAGTAGGCCAGTAGGTAGAGTTCACTAGGTAGTTTGACTCTTTGACCTGCATTTCATGCTTGAGTGACTCTGGTAAAGTTTTGTGTTAAAGGGAAAATTCGCAAAAAAATAAAAATTCAATATTTTATTCCTCATATCTTAGTTAGCACAGAAATATATGTAATACTGTTCAATTGTCTTGGATAACTACACAAGACTGAATTAATTGTGAGCAGATCCCGGTGCATCAACCGCCATATTGTCGTCTTGTCAACTTAAAAAGTCACGTGATACCTAAAAACCACAAAATACCAAAACTCGATAAGCCCGTGAAAAAACAGCAAGTACAAAAACTCTGATCTGTCCAAATACAAAGTAATTTCTTTCACAAAATTCAACGATTTGTAATTTATTCAACAAAGAACTGAAAATTTGCAGCTATTTCTTTTAAATATATCATTAAATTGATAATATATCCAGAACTTTTGCGAAGTTCCCGTGTTCACAAATTAACAGAAAACATTGTAGAAATTAGGATTTATATACAAGAAGTATTCATAGCTATGCAGGCGTGTATACACCATATTGTGTATTAACTGTTTATTGAGATGACAGGTGTCAGACCCATCCGACCACTTCTACCTGTATAAATCACTTGATCTTACCTGGAAAAATGACGATCCCCGTTGATACCACCAGCTGGTACACAATCAACTCCGCACGCAAACACCTTATGCATTGAATTTGTATGAGACTCATACCTTAGACTTATTAGTTATACAACTCAGGGTAGAAACTTCTATCTTTTATTCTTGAAACTGACTGCAGTTGTATTTACATTGGATCTACATTTTTATGTCATGCAGGAGACGGTTCGTTTTGTGCAGAAAATAAAACTGGTGCAAATTTAAAAAAAAAAAAA
>MJUU01017979.1:26538-65252 GCA_002080025.1 Modiolus philippinarum
ATTGAAATAAGACTATGAAGTACAATAAAAAGTGTCATAGAACTGCATAATAACGTACGTATACTGAACACGGCCTAATCTCTGTGGTTTACAGTATACCACAACTGTCTGTATAAACGATTTCGGCATTATAAGTATATAATTTTTTCAGACAACTTGAACCCATGACACATAAGCGTTTTAAAGTATCACTTGTATCGTAAAATGTTGAAGACATTACGAGAATCAACCTCCTAGCGTATTTTTTATACAGAAGCTGGGACTAATATATTGATCATATTTTAGACAGAACTAAACCGGAGTTTGAGCGGACTCAGCTATACAGAAACAAAAAGGGTCTAGGCTAATTTGTCATATTTTGTCAAACTTCTGTACGAAATAAAAACATTTCTAACACCGGATATAATCTCTTTAGATCCTCCAGTTTTATGCCGGTGAACGACACTTTTTACATTATGTGGCCCTTTCAGAAACGTATATAATCCTGAATGAACTGCATCTGTCTTTTAAATTTTATCCAGTATCCGTCATTTATTTAATATCGGTGAAGTAATTTAAATTAGATTTTTGTATCGTGTTATTAAAAAAAGATAGGCGTGTGCCTTTTCTACCTGTAATTAGTGCAGCACACGCCACATTTACCTTTAGGGCATGACACAGGTAAAATTTGACAAGGGACATGATCATGTTTATTTGGTTGTTGATTAACCTCTGATGATTACATCACTACAAAGGTATTAATTTTTCTACACTGGAACACAGGAGCACGCGCGTGTGTGTGTGCACAAATTTATTTCTTCCTACATTGTTTTGAGGATAATAATAGAAAATGTTTTTTTGTTATTTTGATCTACTTTTTGGAATCTTTTTGCATCATCAACAGCCAATTTTATTTCACAGTAAATTTGGAATTTAGTTATTCTTCGAAGAAGTTATGTTTAAAGAAACAATAAGATTGAAACAAAGGGTAACACGCTTGTCCTTGTTTTTCTGCAGTAATTAGTTATTTAATGATCTCACTCGAACGCTTTAAATAATGATAAAAACAGTGGTATGATTGTTTTTTAAAATGACCGAGATCTAGCCAGGTGACGTCACCCAGCTAAAATTTCTAGTAGAAATGAATAAAAAATATCGTTTTTCTCCTAAACCCGTGCGAATTTTTACTTAAAACTTGGTCAACATGTTCACAATGTTATTTAGAGTAAATTAAGGTCTTGTTCAAAATTTAGTGAATTTTCCCTTTAAAGTCCATTTCTCAAAAAACTACACATTATATGACAATGATGATGTTCCATTAAATTAATTTAATTGATAAGTTCTACACAAATCATTGACAATTAGGTGGCTTTGACCTACATTTCACGCTTCAGTGACTTTGGTTAAGTTTTGCGTTTTAAGTTTTTTAAGTCTATTTGTCAAAGACTATGTATTGTAGCATCATGACATTTCACTGTAACACTAATCTAGAGAAGATCTGCCCATTTCATCAACAATTGGGTGCCCATGACCTACATTTTATGATTGACTTTGGTTAAATTTGGCATTTTATCAATTCAGTGACAGAGAGCTAATTTTATGAATGATCGACTTGCATTAATCTGTTGCGATTAATTTATTGGGGTTACTTTAATATTTAATTAGGGTTTTACTTCTTACTATGAAAAAGGGACAGAAATGTTTAATTGGATGTACTAAGTAGGTAGAAACAAAGTTTGACAAAAATCTAGTACTGTCATGTTTAAATCCAGTTGTTAAGGTAGTACAGGAGTTTAAAATTGCGCATCATTCTTGCGCATGTGACTTAAAATGGAATTCACTATGGAAACATTGCCGAAACCATTTTCAATGTCTTATAATAGTTAAATTTGATGAAATATGCCACTTTTATTAAGTAACCATGCAAAATATTGAACCTTTCAGCTAACTTGTGTTCCATTAAGGGGAGATAATTTGTATAGAAATAATAGGGAAAAATGAGTTTTTTGCAATTTATTCAAAAATAATTTCGGTGACCCCCAATTTTTTTTCATGGAAATTGAAGGACAGTGTATAAGCTATTAATTTACCAAATTTTAAAAAATTCTATCTGATGTAACTAAAATAATTTAAAATTTTGTTAAAATTCGCTAATTTTCCCTATTATTTCAACCAAAATAGCAGATTTTTACATTTCATATTTCATTCTTATATGGCCGGTGATCCCTTATTTTTATTTTATTTTTTATATGCTCTAATAGCAAAGGGTAAATCATGAAAAAATCAGAAAATTCTATCTGACAGAATGTAAGACCCCCGTACCACCGTAAGGGCCAAAATAATCTGTTTTGTTGAAATTTGCATAACTATGTCTTTTCATTTTAAATAGATACTGGAAATAGTATACAGCATGCAATTTCAAAAACAGACTTTTCAGACTGTATATAAGGCTTACCTGTCCTTGTGTGAAGAAATTAGCCATCATTGCACCAGATACAGCATTGTCTAGGTTACTGTCACCAAATATAATACAAGGGGATTTCCCACCAAGTTCTAAACTCACATGTTTTATACCCTGTCAATAAAGGTATTGATTATGGAAAATCTTATTTTTTCAAAATCATAAAAGTCATTCCTAGAACAGTCCAAGAGGAATTTGCTAACAATTTATTTGGAGGTCATAAAATTCACTCACAATGAATGGATTTGTATGGCATAGAGAAGTTTGCTCACTATAAATCTTTGGCATAAACTTTGTTAAAAAAGAAAGGTATAAGAATAACGGGAGGAACAAAATATCAATTAATTACTATTAAACAAAGTCCAGAGATGTGGCGAAATGAGACAAAAGAAGAAAGATGATCTTTTTGTCTGTCACAAAGGACTTTGATAATAATTAATATGTACATGTATATACTACAGTATAGTGGATAATTTTCATGGTTGCCAAATTTCGTGATTTAATCCAAAAAGCAAGGTAGTAATTTTAGCAGTTGACTTTTCATGGATGGAAAATTGTGTAAAGGATGAACAAGTCTAAAAATAAACTAACTTTAATTTCGCGACTTTTAATTTTTGCGCTTCCGTTAACTTTGCGAATATAGAGAAAATAGAACATCCTAAAAATTACCTGCTATATGGTAAAAAGGCAGAGAAGAGCCAAACATTTTCTTGTAGGTAATAATCTAAAGTAGATTTATTTGCTTGTACCATGAATCAATATGATAAGGTTTTTCCTAATATATCTAATGTTTTTATGACAAAAATTATTTACCTGAAGTACATAATGACCCCTCAGTATATTTATTTCTTAAACAGTTCTATGCAGTAATCTTATCATGGGTAATTCTTTATTAATGTACATTTGAACTTTGATGGCTAGAACACCAAGGGACTGATGAAAAAGTTTGAGCCAAAGGGGTGTTCAAGATATCGAGGTCGAACTATCTTAAAAATTTGAACAAAGGGACCACAAAAAAAGTTTGAGGCATCCATGGTGTTCGAGTTATTGCAGTTTTAGCTATCAAAGTTCTACTGTACATTAAATACCCACATCAACATATTACAATGTAATATATACCTTTGAACAGGCCTCCATAATCTTGCTTCCTGTTGGAACACTTCCTGTAAATGTCATTTTGTTTATATCACCATGGTTACTTAGTAACTGTCCAGTAAGGCCTTCACCCTAAAATAAATATAGAAAAAACACTTCTTGTTATAAAAAGTTTTGTTTATACATGTATATCATTGCAGTAAATCATTCATCCTACAAAAATGAAAATTCCTTGCAATAGTAAAGGAAGAGGTGTGCTGTGGACGTATATTGGCCCGATATCTACAAAATTCAGAATTTTACAAATCAAGTGAAAAATTGTTGTAAGTACATTCAAGAGTGTGCAAAACAACTCTTTTAAACATTGGTTTGCATCTAACATATTTTTTAGGGGCAATAAGATTAAGTAGATCATACCTGTCATCTTTTGGAAATCTCCATGGGGGTTTTAATGTGTGTCCCAAAATCCTATAAAAAAGGTTATTATGGGTCTGATGGTATACTTTGTTATCTGTTAAAACTCTAATGTGTTTTATGGTCACATTCAAGCTATTCATTGCTTCTTAACTTTATCATATTGCTTTAAATTTGCAAATTTTACTTCTCATTTTCAAAGCCTCCATTGGGGTTACATCAAAGGTATGCAGTAGATACTACCCAAAAATAATGTTTTCTTGAAAATTGGATAGAAATTGCCATATTTTCACACAGATTTTATTGGAAATGAATGTGACCGCACGCTTTGACCAGAATCAAATTTTGAAGAAGCTTAATGACTGTAAAAAGACAACTTGTAAGCAGTATTTCATTCTGGTCAAAGAATGTGGCCAATGTATGCCAGACTAAAATGAATTTCGAAAATCGCCATTATTTACTTTTTCTGAAACTTGTTGATTATTCTCCAATTTAGGTGTAGGGAACTGCTAATTTTATTGAAAAATTTGAAAGGCTTTTTTATTGTTTTTCAAAATTCAGTTATTTTAACAGCAATTTTTTATTGAATATTTAGCCTTGATTATAGGGCCAAATAGAGGTCTTAGTATACCTTGTCCTTTGTTTGTATCACCAAAGGCACACTTATTAACTATATGATCTTTTTAAGTCCTTCAATCTACAAACAAAAGCTGTCGCCAAATTGCAGCCAAATATACCCCCCGCTCATTGAACCCTGAATCGATATGGTAAGTGCAAATTTAAGTTGGTGTGGACACAATACAGGTGTTGACACAGTACAAGTGTGGAAACAATACAATATAGACACATTGATATATTCTTCAAGAAAAAACTTTTCACAAGGGTTCCAATGAAAATACTCTGTCGAAATCAGACAAATATAAAATTCACCCTTTTTTTTAGCCTACTTGACATTTTACACAAAAATCATAAGCATTAGAGGAATATCTCCCCTGTCTGGTTTCGGACAATAAATATATTCCTTCATACACATCTTAATAAAATGTTCTTCCTTTGTGTAAAGTTTCATCATAATCCTTCCAGTGGTTAAAGCTTACAAGGTAACCCGTACATATCGAATCAATGGAAATTCAAAGTTAAATTATCTCCCCTTCCTGGTTTCAAACAATAATCATATTCCTTCATGCACATCTACATATAGTTTTCTTCCTTTGTGTAAAGTTTTATCAAAATCCATCAAGTTGTTTAAAAGGAGTTGTGCTTACAAGGTAACCTATACATAGAGAATCAACGAAAAGTCAGTCAAATTGTCTCCCCTTTCTGGTTTCAGGCAATAATTATATTCGTTCATAAGCATCTACATACAGTGTTCTTCCTATGTGTAAAGTGTCATCAAAATCCTTTTGGGGCTATTCCAAGAAAGGATGACCCCTGAATCGATATGGTAAGTGAAAATTTAAGTTGGTGTGGACACAATACAGGTGTGGACACAGTACAACTATGGAAACAATACAATAAAGACACAATGATATAATCTTCAAGAAAAATCTTTTCACAAGGGTTCCAATGAAAATACTTTGTCGAAATCCGTTGGGGCTATTCCAAGAAAAGATGTAAATGGGGGAGGGTTGGACAGCACTTTCTTCGACACCCCACCACCCATACATTTTTTTTATCACATATAGCATGCAATATGCTTAAATTTCTTCTGGATCCCCATCCCCCATCTTAAAATATACAAGAGCTGTCACCGAATGGCAGCCTAATATACCCCCTGCTCATTGAACCCTGGATCGATATGGTAAGTGCAAATTTAAGTTGGTGTGGACACAATACAGGGATGGACACAGTACAAGTGTGGACACAATACAAGTATGGACAAAATGATATAATCTTCAAGAAAGAACTTTTCAAAAGCATTCCAATGTAAATACTCTGTCTAAATCAGACAAATATGACATCTACATGTAGTGCTCTTCCTTTGTGTAAAGATTCATCAAAATCCTTCAAGTGGTATAGGAGGAATTGCACTTACAAGGTAACCCATACATAGGTAATCAATGAAAAGTCAAAGTCTAATTATCTCCCCTTTCTGGTTTTCGACAATAATCATATTCCTTCATGCACATCTCCATATAGTGTCCTTCCTTTGTGCAAAGTTTCATCAAAATCCTTCAAGTGGTTTAAGAGGAGTTGCGCTTACGAAGTAACCCATACATAGGGAATCAACGAAAAGTCAAGGTCAAATTATCTCCCCTTCCTGGTTTCGGACAATAATTATATTCCTTCATGCACATCTCCATATAGCGTCCTTCCTTTGTGTAAAGTTTCATCAAAATCCTTCTGGTGGTTTAAGAGGAGTTGCGCTTACGAGGTAACCCATACATAGGGAATCAACGAAAAGTCGAAGTCAAATTATCTCCCCTTCCTGATTTCGGACAATCACTATATTACTTCATGCACATATTTATATAGTGTCCTTCCTTTGTGTAAAGTTTAATCAGAATCCTTCAAGAGGTTTAAGAGGAGTTGCGCTTACGAGAAGTGTGGACAGACGGAGGGACAGACAGATGGACCAACGGATGGACAGACAGACAGACAGACAGGGTGATTCCTATATATCCCCCCAAACTTTGTTTGCGGGGGGGTAGTATATATATTATTTTAATATCAACATTGAAACAGGTTTATAGTATTGCTGATAAAATTATCTCCATTTGACCATATATAGCTAACAGGGAGATCATCTGCAAGCTAATTTAGTACAGGAAGAAAATCCACAAGCTAACTTGAGGATGCAGAACACAGCTATTTTGCGTGACATCATAATGATCGATAAAAACTACCCCCCCTCCTTTATATGATATGTATAAATTTATATATGGACATCATTATTCCAATGGAAAGCTTAAAATCTCAAGTTTCGTGATATTTAAAATATAATAAATTTGACAATGGTACATGCAAATTGAGATGATTACAAATTTGGTAAATTACAAAATGGTAAATTTCACTGAAAATTGCACCAAATCAGGCCATGTTGAGCCAAAAATTTCAGCAATACTGGTGCAGAAATTACCATTGAAATTAAATTCATTGCAAAGAACATGATTTCTTCTTTCTTTTAAATAGGGTTTTAGGGTATGGTCACCGGCTCCGAAAGCTGCTATTTTGCCTGGCAGCTAAGTTCAAAATTTAGCACATGGCAAACTACAGTGTTCATCCAATTGTCTCCCCTGCACAAAGTTGACACAAAATAAAATTTGAAATTAAGCTCTGACTTCAATTATCTATTAATTTTATCATCAAGTCCAACTCTAAACATAAATATAACAAGATTGCTACGCGTAGCTGTGTCCCCCGCCGCCACAGTAAAGTCGATAAAGTCCAATAACACATGCAAAATTTTGTGAATCAAAATGGCGGTAGGATATGATCAACTGCATTAGGTTGCAAACAGCCAAGCAAAATTTCAAATGTGTCCACAAAGTCTTCCTATGTTGTAGTATGCATAAAGTCGATAAAGTCCCATAACTCCCGTAAAATTTGTCCAATCAAAATGGCAGCATAATATGATCAAGTACATATGGTGGCAAATGTTCACACAAAATTTCAGCATAATCCGTTCAGTGGTTTCCTAGGAGTTGCGCCCACAAAGTGTTCCTAAGCTGTAGCATGCGTTAAGTCAATAAAGTCCCATAACTCCTGTAAAATTTGAAGAATCAAAATGGCTATGCGATATGACCTTGTACATAAGTTGACTAACAATCCTGTAAAATAAGAATGAATTCGGACTAGCAGTTTCTGAGGAGTTGCGTCCACAAGATTTGCCATTGTATAACAATGTGGAAATAATCAAAGTCCCATAACTCCCACAAAATTTTAGAAATCAAAATGGCTATGCGATATGATCTAGTACTAATGGTGACTAACAATCCTGTAAAATTTGAATGAATTCTGGCCGGCGGTTTCTGAAGAGTTGCGTCCACAAGATTTGCCATTGTAAAACAATGTGGAAATAACCAAAGTCCCATAACTTCCACAAAATTTGACGAATCAAAATGGCGATGCGATATGATCTAGTACTAATGGTGACTAACAATCCTGTAAAATATGAATGAATTCTGGCCAGCAGTTTCTGAGGAGTTGCGTCCACAAGATTTGCCATTGTATAACAATGTCGAAATAATCAAAGTCCCATAACTCCAATAAAAATTGACGAATCAAAATGGCGGTGCGATATGATCTAGTACATATAGTGACTAACAATCCTACAAAATTTGAACAAAATCAAATGCACGGTTTCCGAGGAGTTGCGTCCACAAGATCTCCAGTTGTATAGTATTGCTAAAAATGGTCAAAGTCCCATTACTCCTATAAAAATTGACGAATCAAAATGGCGGTGCGATATGATCTAGTATATATAGTGACTAACAATCCTACAAAATTTGATCAAAATCCAATACACGGTTTCCGAGGAGTTGCGTCCACAAGATCTCCAGTTGTATAGTATTGCTAAAAATNGTCAAAGTCCCATAACTCCTATAAAAATTGACGAATCAAAATGGCGGTGCGATATGATCTAGTACATATAGTGACTAACAATCCTACAAAATTTGAACAAAATCCAATGCACGGTTTCCGAGGAGTTGCGTCCACAAGAAAGTGTGACAGACAGACGGACGGACGGACACACGGACGCAGACCATTACTATGTCCCACCGTCGCGGTGCAGCGGGGGACAAAAAAGTTGACATTTTCAATTTAGCACCTTAAAATAGCAGGGAATCCCATAGATGATGTAATAATCTTGGGAAAGCCTACTCGCAAAATTTACGAAAATGTGTCTTGCTACCTGATACAGGGAGATAATCTTCAAGCTAATTTGGTACAGGGAGAAAATCCCACGGGGAAAATCCACAAGCTAACTTGATACAGGGAGATAATCCACTAAATGTTTCCCCTTCAGACCTGGGGTAATTGAAAAAATGTAATTATAATTGACTGTAAGGCAAAATAAAAAAATACATTAGCTTCTCAGGCCCCTGCCTCATCTCTTTTCTGGGAACTAAAGTTACTTTTTTATTCAAGATTCAAATAAAAAAAAAATGAAAATCACCTGCCTCATCACTTTTTGGGCATTTCAGCAATGTAAAAAGATGCCTCATCATGATTTTGAAAAAATAAAAATTTTCTCCCTCCCTGCCTCATCATTTTTTCAGAAAAATGGCCTGAGAATCTAATGATTATTTTTGTATGGCCTAATTAATTACATTTTCTAATGTAATTGAATGTAATGTACAATTGAGAGAAATTTCAATTACATGTAATTGTAATTTAATTAATTACAGAGCTGAAAAACCATGTAATTACAATTACTTTTTCAATTACCTTTCAATTACATGTGAACAAGTTTGATTTACATGAATTTCTTTGCATAAATTCAAAGACTTCTCTTAAGACCAAAGATAGAAAATGTTTTGATATTTTTCTCATTTTCTTGAACATGTTGAAATATTTTCTACTTACATTTAAACTTATTTTGAAATAAAATGATATATGAATTCAAAAATGACAATTATGGCAATGTTGATTTACTTAGTGTAAGGACCATCCTAAATTTGAATGTATGTTCAAAAAATAAAATTTAAAATACATGCTGTCTATGGATCAGAACTGGAACTAGCAAAGATCTGTAACATATATGAGGATTAATAAATAGTAAGTGTAAAATAAGATTATCTGTGATTATGTGTAAGGTGATATGAACCCCAATTTCAAGTAAAATTGTTGAGACATTTAAATTGGAATTACTTTGCAGATACACCCCTAATTAGTTTTTTACAAATAGTTCTTTTATGCAAGAGTTTGGTTTCCTTACATTTTTGCTGATATCCATGTGACTATCTAAATTTGATTCCCTAAAATGTACAATTACTTGTTCTTTTTGTGTATTAAACTGCATTTTGAAGCATTTAATCATTTAATATTCATTACAAGGTGCATATCTACTTAACATTTTATTTTTTTCAAATTATATTTTTTAATTCCACCTATACTCAATCAATACACATGAATTGTTTTTATAGGTATATATCATACATGTAAGCTAATTAAGAGAAATTATATTTTATTTTATTTATTAATTAACACTTCCTGTACTCACAGGTAAATTACTACAAATATTTAAAGTGTAAAGGCTCTATAAACATACTACTTTAAAACCAGCAATTAAATTTTACCTATCAAAACAAAATGTCATAAATTAAAGGTTTTACTTGATGTCATAACCAAATAATACATAAAACAGAATAGACTTGTATATATCTTAAGATGCCAAATTATGTTATTTAATTTATTAATTTTAAATAAAAAATGGATGAATATATGAAATGGTATAATGTTTGAAAAATATCTGCAAAAACATATAGTGTTTGAACATGATTATCTTAAATAAGGGGAATCCCCTTACCTGTATCACATTATAACAACCATCAGGGAGTCCTGCTTCCTTGTAAATTTCACCCAACATTACAGCTGTAAGGGGAGTGAATGGTGAAGGTTTGAATACAATAGTATTTCCGCAGGCCAGTGCGGGACTGGATTTCCAAGCAGCCATCTGAAATGGGTAGTTCCATGCACCAATACCACCAACAACTCCAAGAGGTTCTCTTATTGTGTAATTAAAACTTCCATTAGCTAGTTGTAAACATTCCCCTACAAGAAGAAAATTACTTCATTCATGTGTACATTTATATTTTGGATAATTTATCAAATATATACCAATCTTTTCTCCCTGGGTAATATTGGCTGATCCCATCAGTACCTCTGATAAGTCAACATTTAAATTCAAGGATGTTCACTGGTCAATAGCATTTCTTAAAGTTTTTTTTTTTACAGGACACTGGAAAAGAAGTAATTTAAGCTAAAAAAAATAGGTTGCTGATGTCGTTTTTGAGATATGTGATAAAAAATTCAGCAGGAAACTGAACTCTTCTAAATTTTTTATATGTTTAACTTAATCAATGTTCATCCATAAACCAATTTGACAAAGTAAATAGGGATCAATGAAATTTTGTCTGAATGCTGAATGCTGCTGCAGATGTATAAAATGAAATTATCAAACAAAATATAGGGTTTGTGAGCAAAAAATTATAATGCTTTAAAATCGATAAAACCAGAGAATTCCGAAAATCTGACAGAAATAACAAAATGTAACCAGTGAGCATCCTTAAGGTGAGAGGTACGTAAACAAGTGCCTCTATCGGTGAACGTTATGAATCTTTCAATCGGTCATATTTCAAACATAAAAATATATAAACTGATTTATTTCAGCTTGGAATTCAGCTTCATTTGATGCACTTGCATGTAAAATTTCATCGAAATCCGGAAACTTTGCTATTTTCGTACCTATTACCTTAAGAAATCAGACAATTTAGTAACCCTAGGAACATCATTTGAATCCGTTTTGAATATATTCTAAAAATTATTAATGGAAAATCGAGCAAGCAATTTCAATTTTAATCCTTTTTTCAGCCTTCTCTAGTTTGTTTCCCAAATGGTGATTTTGTCAATCAAAATATCTCAAAGAGCCTAGAAATGCTGAATACCAATCCATCTTGAAAAATCCATGTTTTACAATCAGTTAAATTTCCTTTCCATTGCACAACATGAAATTGAAACATTTAAATCTTTTAGCTATTTGTTATTTTTATTATCATGTTCTATTTCAACGTTATAAAATAGCGTCTGTTAGTCTCGTCATATGGCATGAGATTTTATGATAAATATACAATTTGAAAAGTTTCCTGCAAATTTATCTCACATCTAAATTTTTGTTTGAAACAGCATATAGTTTTGTATAAAATGCAAATTCAGGGTACAATTTATATACCAGGAAGTTTCAAACAAAAGTAATCAACGATTACAAAAGATCGACTCTTTATGGCACATTGCCACAGCAACCCAATTGTCTGGATGCTGATTCACCCTCAAAAATGTGTGCAAGATTCAATGATTATACCATGTGAAGTGAATTTGAGGGTTTATCTCAAAGTCATTATTCAACGTCCTTTTCCGAGCGGTAATAAACGTTAAAAAGTCCTGGTTTATAAAATCACTATTTAATCGAAGTCATCACAAACACATACAGTATAGCAAGACACAGGTTATCACAATCAACAGCTCAAGACATCAACAAAACAACAAGAACTAACATCATGACGTCATAAACAACAATACAAAAGTACAGGTAAATATGCAACGTCAAAAGGCACAAAAAGTATGAAACAAGGAATGTACATAAGAATACAAGTTCACAACACCATGTACATAGGATGAGATCTAAACTCATCCCTAAAATTGAATGAAAATTGATGAAGCAGAAAACCTAGGTCAAACTGATTAAATTAAGCCTGGATGCTGAACATTCTATCACAGATGCATACATAGGCAAGGTTAGATGATCCTACCATGTACAGTGCTCCCTCGTTATACCGCCCCTCTTTAACGGCGGTCCCTTAACTTATCGCCAACCATTTTCAAGGTACATTTTTCTAAAAGTTGCACAGTTTCTATGTAATTTATTCCCTCGATATATCGCCACCCTCGATTATCGCCAAAAATTCCTCTAGTCCCAAAGCTGGCAATATAACGAGGGTGCACTGTATAATGATTGAGATCTGAACTTGTCCCTTCAAGTGGAAAATATAGGTCAAAGTGATCTAATTTTGTCTGGATGCTGGCCTACCATCAGAGATGCATGCATATGCAAAGTTAAATCCAACCTTGTATTATGATCAAAATCTGGACTTGTTCATTCAAGCAGAAAATATAGGTCAAAAAGACCTAATTTTGTCTGGATGCTGGTCAACCATTAGAGATGCATGTATGTGCAAGGTAAAATGATTTTGCCATGTACATTGAATGAGATCTGAACTTGGACATAAACTTGAATGTAAGTCACTCAAGTGGAATATGTAGGTCAAAGTGACATATCTTTGCCTGGATGCTGACCTACCATACATTGTATACAGTGACTGAGATATGAATTTGGATGTTAACTCCAATGCAGGTCACTCAAGCGGAAAATGTAAGTCATTTTGAAAATTAAGTGCCTAAATTTTTACTGGATGCTGACCTACCATCAGAGATGCTTGCACATGCAAAGTTAGATGATCATGCCATGTACAGTGACGGAGATCTGAACTTGGGTGAAATTTGAAGGCAAGCCACTCAAGCAGAAAATATCGGTCAGAGACCCAATTTTCTTAGAGGCTGTGAGTCTACCTAAGATGCATCTGCATGCAAAGTTTGATGACCCTACCCTGCCTAGTTACTTAGATATACACCTAAATGGAGATGAAGAAAAGGAGGTGGAAGCAGGTACAGACATAGACGCCGGGGGTACTCCAATCGTCCCACTCAACTTTGTCTATGCAAACTAAATATTACCAAGACTTACAGACCCAATTCTCCTTTCAAAAATGGACACATTTTATAATTAACTTTGCTTCTTTTTTAAAATTCTAATTTAACATACATAATATGCCTGTTTATACCTGAAATACTAGCAGCCAGTCCACCATAGTAATCAATAGTATCGGCACATCCAGCTATATCCATACGAGCTTCATAAATAGGTTTTCCTGTGTCAAATACTTCTGTCCTGGCTAAATCTTCTGATCTCTCCTACAGGAAATAAAACACTCTGTTTGGAATTGTATTACCATATTGTGGGTCAAGTTCGTGAGGTTCTAATTTTTGCTGTATTCTTGAGGTTTATGGAAGCGTGAAAATACAGACTTGTGACATTAAAGTTTGTATAATTCTATACTGGTATTTGTTTGTTATGAACATAATTTTCCATTCTCAATTGAGGACTGATAAAAATTAGTACCCCTCTTCAGAGAACGAATCACCAAATTTTACAATCACAAAAATTACCTACTACAAGCAGACTTGCCTACCCCTCTTGGTCAAAAATAGTAAGTTGCTTGATCAAAAATTGTAATCTGGGATGAAAAATAGTAAGTCACCTTTTATTGTAATAAAACATGGTTTAGTACAGAAACTACACCTTTCAGTGAAAAGCACATTATTGATTTACACAATACTCCCATCAAGAATACAATTTTCTGAGGTGGAATCTCAGAATTCTTGTCTTAAAAGATCGTTTTAGGTATCAAACCACCAAAAGGAAATTCTTCCGCCAAAGAAGATTGATGCATGTTAAAATAGTACTTATCAATGGAGTATGGATATTTCTATGGGATGATTGAAATAGTTCTGTATCCAATGTAATGAACCTGCATACTGTTTGAAAGCTGAACATCTTAGGTACCCCAAAAAAATCTTTATTTTATTCCTATCGGTTGTAATAAATTTTTTGGGTAAAAACAATGACATGACCATTTCACAAGTTGGCAGTGAAAGTGAAAGTTGATTTTTGATAGTAGTATACTGCCGGAGGAGGACATTTTCTTATATTAAATGAAAGTTGTCCTCAAAATTTTTGTGGAGGCTCATAATATATCTAATTAATTAGGTAAGAAGTTTCGTTCTATTTGAAATGACAGTAAATGTGCTATGGTTCTCAGAAAATGACCAATTTAACAAAGACAAATATGGAAAAACCAATGGTGGTATGATACCTATTTTACATTCTTTTATTACCTGAAATAAAGGTTTTTACTATAAAGTACGGAACCGCAATAAAATGACGGAAAATTTTAAGGAAATTGACCAAATCGTAAGGAAATGGTTAACCATCGTAAGGGCGTAAGATGTTTTTGAAAATAGTACGCCTTACGCCAAAATCGTAAGGGTAGGCAAGTCTGTACAAGGTACATATAAATAATAACAAATTGTAAGAATGACAGATTAGAAATCCAGTGAACAAAAAGATGAACTTGTAATATTGAAAAGGTAAATTTACACTTGCATAAGTTTTGATTAGAATTTATTGTGGACAGAGGATAAGAGATGAAAGAAGTGACAGATGGATTCTACTAGATAGTAGATACCCCTAATTTTGTGAAGGGTATCAAATACATTCTTGTTACTTTTTTTCATTCCTACTTAGATGTGTGTAAAAATTGATGAATTTAAATGTAATCAATATTCATAAAGGCATACAGCAAAAGTAGAATTTCTGAGGAAAAGAAAAAGATTTGATTGATTAATGAAACTTGCACATTCATTTTTATTTCTCCTATTTGTTAAACAATACTTGCTCTGATAATATTGGCTGCTTTCTTCAATATATTTCCTCTTTCAAATCCAGGCATCTTCCTCCAAGCTTTGAACTCTCGTCTGGCTGATTTAATAGCTGCATCCACATCTTCTTCATTAGAACTGGCAACATCACGTACAGAATTACCTACAATAAATCATGCAGAAATTTTTACACTGTAAAAATTTAATTTCTCCTATTTATGTGTGTTCACGGGGAGACCTTTTAAAACAACGCTGAGTAAACCAAAAACTAAAAGCAAAATTCATATTTTATTTTAAGTTATAAATATCTAAATAAATAAAACCTTTATTTATAATTAATTCACATAGCTCTCAAAGCATTAAAAAAATTGCCATTTTGGTGTGTATGGACTGCCACTTTATGTAGAACAGAAAACAGTCATTTTTGAAAAAAGTCTACAAATCTACAAAATGCTTTATTTAAGGTTGAGGTGGTAAATTGTTCATTTAACTGTTGCCAATTTAATTTTCTGGCAACATCTATTAATTGATTGATTGAATATTGTTTAACGTCTACTCAGCAATATTTCAGCTATATCAAGACGAGAACAAGTTTGTTGATAAATAATCACTTTGGGGTATGGAAATGGCCATGGGACGGGAAATTCTGACTGCCACTGGAAAAGTAGGGTGAAATCGTCAAGGGCGGGGAATTTAGCCTTGTAGCCGATCACCTACGGACCACCCCAAAAAGAGCTTGCTACAAGGGTTCTTTAACGTGCAGGAAGCGTGGCATTTCTTCCAACACGTGGACCTGAGTTTACATCCCATCCGAAAGATGGGTTGTGTATTTATTAATCCCGCACAACCACGGAATGGGTCCTATTTCTATATCCCGGGACCCTCGGGGTCAGCCTCCGTTTAGGAGGGGTCACACCCCGCAAGCCGGAGATACTGGGTCCTATTTCTATATCCCGGGGTTCCCTCGGGGTCCTCTGTTAGGATGGCTCATACTCCAAGCTCAGAGGATGCTGCGGGCCTATTCTTCAGCCGGGACCGCGCACGGCGGGCAACATCTATTAAAAACAAAGCCTGAAAACTGACATTTGCAATAATAAATTTTAAGATTTACTACAACAGCATACAATATTTAAATGCTAAGCCTTAAAAGTAAGTTTAAGGTTTATTTTTAGCTCACCTAGCTATGCCAGGGTGAGCTTTTGCCATCACTTGGAGTCTGTTGTTTGTCCTTCTGTCCATTGTCCATCTGTCCTTCCATCTTTTGTAAACCTTTTCATTCAAAGACCTTCTGAAACCACTGGGCTAATTGGAACCAAACTTAGTCACAATAGTCCTTGGGTGGTCCCCTTTAAAAATTGTATCTGGCAGGTTTGTATCTCATCCAAGATGGCTGCCAGCGGGAACATAGTTTTAGCATCGGATCCTATGGAAAAGACATCCAAAGATTATCTTCTCAGAAACTACCAGTACAATTAGAACCAAACTTAGTCACAATGGTCCTTAGAAAGTCCCTTCCAAAAAGATATCTGGCACGTCTGGTACCTCATCCAAAATGGCGACCAGCAGGGAACATAGTTGTAACATTGGACCCTACGGAAAATACATTCAAAGATCTTCTTCTTAGAAACTACTAGTCCAATTAGAGCCAAACTTAGTCACAGTGGTCCTTTAATGGTCCCATCCAAAAAAGGCATGCGGCAGGTCTGTACCTCATCCCAGATGGCTGCCAGTGGGGAACATAGTTTTTACATTGGACCAATTGATTTTAAGGTGAACCCCAGTCCACATTTTCATTTGAATTGTTGTTTGATATGGATGGTGGAGCCCTCAGTTGCCATGGAAACTAGACCAGAAAACTGAAATTTTAGAAAAAAAAAGTATTCTACTACATATTTTATATCGGCAATATGTACAGGTACTACTTTATACTAGATAACAATGCGAGCCCCTGCCCATCCATTTTTTTTAAAGGGGGGCTCTGAATATTCTAATTTCAGCAATATGTATTAACTTGATTATAATGGGAACCCCTACCCAAATTTTTTTTTTAAGTTGTTCTGTTATAGGTTGTAATGGATGGTGGAGCTTTTCATTGCCATGGAAACTAAACAAGAAAACTGTAATTTTGCAAAGAAAGAATTCTGCTAAATTTTATGTTTTGTTTTCAGAAGTATGTAAATACTAGTTAATAAAGAGAACCCCTGCCAAATTTTTTTTAAAAGTCTTGTAAGGTTTAAATTTCAGCAATAATTATTACCTAGATTACAAGGGAAACCCCTGCCCAAATTATTTTTTGAAAGGTGGTCTGAAATCGGTTGAATTGGATAAAGCATCCAAACACATTTTATGATCCTTTCTGAAACACCTTAGAACACAATGGTACTTTGATGGTACCTTCCAATAGAGGTATCTAGGAGGACCACACCTCATCCAAAATGGCTACCAGCATTATGATAGTTTATAGTTTATAGGGTATTGCGTGACTTCCAAATTGATGACTTTAAAGCCAAGCCACCTGATTGTGCTTGCTCCTCTTCCCCATTCAATTATAGTACGGCTGGACACGTTATAACTGGTGACCTAAATATCATAGACAACCTCAAACTACGAGATATCTTCTCAAAAGGTCCAAAATTTCGTGAGCCCCAGCACATCAACTGGAAGTACAACTTCAAGATTTTGATGGATGCAGTTGAAGACTATGCTAGGAAGTGGGCAAAGAAAGAAAAAGAGGACGTCGAGACATTGTCCGACTGGATAAGGTCCATAAAGTCATTAATTGTAAATCACATCAGGCCCTTAAAAACAACTATGAAATCCACTATGATGTCCAACCTCCATGAAAATTACGTCATTGTCCCTGCAGACAAAGCTGCTAACCACATACTGTTTGTGTGTAAGAAACACTATCTAGACTGCCTTGTGAAGGAGATGGGCATCGACAGTTCATCTGGAAACCCTACTTATACCCCTACTACAATATCGAGGGATGAGATTGTAAAAAAATCACACCTCAGTGTTAGCATCATTTGGCATAAAAGCCAATGATGAAAACAATCAACTCCCTTACATCTACTGGGTACCTAAACTTCATAAGAATCCATACAAACAGAAATTCATTGCCGGGTCTTCCAGATGCACCACTAAACCTCTTTCACAGCTCCTCACTACTTTGTTGACCGCAGTCAGAGATGGCCTGAAAAATTACTGTTATAAAGCTTACTCCACAAGCAGTGTGAATCAAATGTGGATTCTTAAAAATTCAAAAGATCTCCTTGAACAGCTATCTTCAACCAGTCTTACCCATTGCCATAGCATTCAAACTTTTGACTTTTCTACACTTAACACAACCCTGCCATACAATAAACTGAAAACAGTAATTGCAGATTTAATACATCAACGTTTCGGCACAAAAAATGGAGAACGCAGATACACCTATTTAGTTATAGGGAAAGACAAGACATATTTTGTTAAAAACCACACTGATTCAAACAAGAAGTACACTGAGACTGACGTAATCAAAATGTTTGAATTTTTGATCCACAATATTTTTGTTGAATTCGGAGGTCGTGTTTTCCAACAGACAATAGGGATTCCTATGGGAACAAACTGTGCACCGCTTTTAGCTGACCTTTTCCTTTGAGCTTGAAATTAAAGAAACAACTGAAACACCTACTTCAGCTTTGTACCTAGATTATTTATTGTATATTGACGAAGATAGATGTTTGAAATCTAAGCTATATGACAAGTGTGATGATTTTAATTTCCCAATTGTGAACTTTCCTCTTCTAAGCAGCAATATACCTATCTCTCCAGCCTAAGGAGTGTACATTTCACAGTTGATTCGTTACTGTAGAGCGTGTAGTTTGTACAGTGATTTTTTGAACAGACCAAAAACACTGTCCCAAAAGCTGCTTAGTCAGAGTTTGTTCAACCTATGTTAATTTCATCCCTCAAGAAATTCTATGGCCGTCACCATAACATCATCGAAAGATATGACATGTCAGTATCCCAAATAAAGATGGACATTTTCAGCTAGATTCATGTCTTCCCGGATTTGACTACCAACTTTGACATTTTCCCTGATTGAATCACTCACAGTGTGACGGGTGCTGTTAACAGAGCAGGACATGCTTACCCTTCCGGAGCACCTGATGCCACTCTCAGTTTTACTGGAGTGCCTTTGTTTTGAATGTTGTAATTTCTGTTTCTGTGCTATGTGCCTGTCTAATGTCATTGTTTTTTTGTGTCTAACGTCATTGTTTTCTGTGTTCTCGTTTTGGCCGTGTCTTTGGACTTCGATTTTTGTAAATTTCACTCCTTTGTTCCTTCGGTATTCTACTGCCGTTGTTTTATATTGGGTTCCATTAAAGGAATTAAGTCTCTGAAACCATTTATCCAAATAGATCTATAAAACTTGATCACAAAAGTCCTCTCTTGGTCCCCTTAAATTTGCATTTGGAATGTCTTCATCCCTTCCAAGGTGGCCTCCAGCAGGGAACATAGTTATTGGAAATGCCTTTTATTTATGTCAGCCATGGTCCTGGTGAGCAATACAGGCTCTTGAGAGCCTCTTGTTATGATAACCAGATGTTCACTTATATCGGCAAAATGAAAATGCTATTAGATTCAACCATAAAACATGGATTTTAAGCCAAGCCATTCCATCAAAATAAGTGATACAAAAGCAGTTGCATAAGAATATCACTTTTAGGGGGTTTACAAATGAAAACCATGTAATGATATAACTTTACCTGTTGCAGGTTCCTTCAGTACAAATGTATCTTTACTACTGGGATCTACCCTCTGTCCATCTATATAATTGAGAGGCTGTTTCACTTGTGAAGAGGCTGAAGTTACTGTACATACACATCTATGAGGCGATCGAAATAGACATCTCCCCACTAACACATTCATAATCCCTCTAAGGACCTGTTCTGCAGAAAATATTCATGTTATGTTTAGTTTTCACACTTTAAAACATTTTCCACTTATTAGACATATCAAATTTCAAATAAAAATTTACTTTGCTCTATATACATTTCAGTTATGCATGGTGTACTTGTTCTTGACAGAATTTCTCATATGGATGCACTATTAAAATTTCACATTTTGGCTTTTTATCATTTTTTATGCCCCCAGAACGAGGATCTGGGGAATATTATTTTTGTCCTGTCTATGTATCTGTGCATCCGAAACTTAAACCTTGGCTACAACTTTTGAACTATGTAAGAAAGACTTTTCATATTTGGTAAGTGTATACACCTTATTCTTACTTTCGCTGGCGCCATTTTTGTCCTGTAATGATTGAAAACTGGTTGCCGATCTTACCTGGGCCTGGGACTAATATAACAGGGATTTGAAACTATTTAACAAACAAGTTTGATCGAATAAAAAGCTGTGTCCAGGCTACCATTTTCAGCTGTAAGTTTTGATTTACACAACATAAAATTATTCTAAAAATTTTGCCGGAAAGCTGATTTATCGCTGATTTACAACATTAAATTTTCAATCACACAACAATGAAATCCTTAGTAAATTAAAAATGGGTAATAAATGCATGAGGGGTTGTTTTCTTGTGTAAAGAGGTCGTAAAATTATCGAGAAACCACAAAATAAACAAATGACAGTTATCAATGATTAACCACCGTCAGAACAATGAAAATCAAGAAAATTGGCTTACTTTAACTCGCTAGGTTATATGTTAAATTCCATCCTACTATTACGAAATTTATCCAGGATGAAGCTCTTTGTATTGGCTTTATGGCCATATATAATCTATGCAGGAAAGATCTTGTATAGTGCTGATAAATTTTGACTGATGTGACCATGCTCATGCAATTTTCGGACGCAAATTTTGGAGTTCAAAACACTAAAAAAAAGTTACTTTTCCCTGTGTATTTTGCAACTAAATTTTCAACTCAATTCAAAGAAAAATATATCATGATTTGCATTGAAGTTTCATCTTAATTTTCAATCATATAAATTTTGTAGCAAGCATTAAATATTTTGTGGAAAATAGAAAGTGTACTGAAAAAAAAGTCATGTAGTGTAAATTTTAACGGTATATTTCTAAAAAGGCCAAAATTATCCAAGTTTTAGAGCAAAATTTGTGTAGTTTGGAATAAATTTATTTTACAAAAATTATGCTATGATTTGAAGCAATATTTTTACTGTAAAATTATGTAATTTTGTATTAAAATTGGTAGAAAAATGAAGCTGTAAAGTGTACTACAAATGTCCTATGTTTCAACAGAAAAATGCTCAAAAATATACAGGTAAATCTGATGCAACGCCGAAATCGTAAGAAATGTGAATGTTTCCAATCCCTGTTATATTAGTCCCAGCCCGAGATAAACAGGGGACATTCAAATCTCTTTCTTTTGGGATAAAATAAGTTGGTTGAAAATGTAACCCAATGATAAAACAGTTGATTCACCTCACCCCTAAATAATAAGTCCTTAAAGATTAAAGCAAGTACATGCTTATAACAATTTAATCCCTTTGCTTATTACAGGTGGCGTGATTGATGCTGGCTGACCTTTATTGATCCCTAAGTAATATGGATATTTTCTGGAATGGAACAGAATTTGGTAAGTAAGAAAGTCATGTCTAGGTATAGTCAAGAGGAACATAAATATATGCAAAAAAATTAGGTCAGCTCAAAGGTCAAGGTCACAGAGGTTAAAAAGGGGTTAAATTGGTTGTTTTCACATGTTTAGTTTTTTGTGTTGTCTTGTATATCATACTATAACATTTTAGTTTTTGTCTTCGTCAGTGATAATTGTGCTATCGATTTTTCCTTGTGATTGTTTCAATTTTTTAGAGATTTACAAAAATTTTTTCAAAATTTCACCATTGTACTGTTTGTGGGTTAGAGAAGTAACATGTACCATGGATTTCATTGTTTTTTTGTCTGGGGGTTAGAAAATGACATTAATCAAGGACTTATAATGAGAAGGATATGCAACTCGTACACAATCCATGTTGCATTTTAAAATCTTTAGCAGGACGTTTGATATGCAGCTAACTACTGAAAAAGTTGTGCATGGATTTTAATAAAAAGATGTTTTCCTGAAAGCTGAAACATTTTTATGTTGTTAGAGTAAATTTCCTTACATTCTAGCAAGTACTTTCTTCAATAAACATGATATAAATTTGTAATCAGGACATTGTCATTGATTTTTTTCGTCACTTCTGGTTTACATCGGTAAAAAAATGCACCACAATTTGCACCTAACATGCCTAATGGCTTTAAAAGAAGTGCAGAGAATTTCATAAAATTGATATTATAGTAAAGTGTGACATCTACTGCGCTGCCAGAACAATTTTTGTGACCATCATTATTATATTTAGGTAGTTTTAACTCTTTAAACATAGTGTCCTGAAACTGACAAAATCTCACATCTCACGATATATTTCCAATTTATCACGACATGCACGATATGCTTATATCCTCTCATTATAAGTCCTTGCTTTAACTAATCCGCTACCAAACAGACATTTCAAAACACTATATGCCTCACTGATAGTGACGGGTGTTGCTTGATACGATAACGTAACCCTCAGTTCACTACTTTCCCTCATGGGAACCTGAGGGTTACGTTATCACGGAGGGTTACTTTAACATATCTAGGGTGTCGCTAGCAGGGTAGGACATGCTTACCCTTCCGGAGCACCTGATGTTACTCTCGGTTTCACAGGCACTTGTTTCATAAAAAATTTCAGAAGGAAGGACTGAATTTTTTTATGACACAACTAAGTGCCTGTGCCCGGTTTTCATGGGAGTTCACACTATGAGTGACTTAGTCACGGACATTTGTTCAAACTTCCTCTTTTTTATTTTGCAGTGTTTATCTATTCATTGTTTAGCAAAATACTATCATTCAACCTAAAAACGGGAGTTTCAGAAGAGTCGGAAGCTGATAAAGGGAGACTACTATCAAGAGCAGACGATTTTAGGAACCATCTCAAAGTTAATTTTTCGGATTGTTTGCCATCTTTAAATGTCAACATTTCCACCAGTTTTTGATTTCGAATAAACGTTTCCATTTTATGTACATATGTATAATAAGTTATAATTTTATAATTTTTAGCATTTCCCCAATGATTAACTTTTTTCACATATTCATCTATAAAACAGATTACTCTTTCATTTATTCTTTTTTTCTTCAACTATTACCACATATCCGGTGCATGTGTTTTCGCGCTTCCGCTCATTCATTCTTTGGTGTCTACACTCCTTGTCGACAACAGACAAATTTGGTAAGGCTGAACATAAAAATTGTGTGAATTTTAGTGTCCATTGAATTTTGTAATACACGTCCTTTCATTTTTCTCTTTAAAAATCACTAGTTTCAGTATCACTTTTCACGTTTTATTGATTTCAAATATGAATTGACTGAGAATCGTTATGGTGAAACCCAGTCGAACTAAGATTGATTCATTCCATTTTTAATACCCTAAGCGAACGAAAGGATCTGTTGATGTATGTGTGTAATGAATGTTCAGTGATATCCACAATGACAGCTTGCCAATGAAAAAGGGGTATAAGGTTAAGTTGCCAACTATACCTTACATTGTTATTGGGGGAATAGCCCAATTTACTGTAAAAGGGGATATTTTTGCGTGGTTTAAATTTGGCAACTTTGATTCGTAAACTTATTCACGATTCTTGCTTACCTTTCCTTATGCAGGTTGGGGAAATCCTCCATTTGGGGTTGGCGCATGTATTTCCTCTCTTTGCGCATTTATAATTGATAGGTAAATTCCAAACCATATGGAAAAAACTATGGTTTGTTTGAGAAAAATCTTTATCATAAAGAAATTTGTAATCCAAGTTGGACATTTTCAAGAAATCAACATTTGATAACTTAAATAAGTTATTGTTGAAAATACATGATCACTCAATTCAGTTACACAAAAGTACTTCATTTGATAACTTGAATAGGTTATACCCTTGACTGTATATATAATTAACTTTCTGAAAACTAAAAATTTGAATGTATGTTTTTTAGGAAAAATATTGCTTTTGATATAAAGACTTTTATCAACTGTTGCCCTTTTGAGTAAAAAGTGGAAATTCAGCAAAGAGCGATTTTATCACTGTAAAAATATACATGTACCCGTTTGGGGTATTATACTCCAAATTGGGGATTTTCCCCAACCTGTTATGTTTGTAATGAAAACAAATTTACGCGAGTGGAAAATTTCACATATATGTGCTAAGTACAAAATTCGCGCAAATTAACCCCTCGCAAAAAGTTTTCCTTTTACAGTACTGTTAGTGTGAACATGAAAGCTGTATCACAACAATTGTAGTCTTCACGAAATACACTTGAAATTAGGTGGACATTTGGTCCTGCAGTCTGTTATAGGTTATTGGACAGTCCAAAAGTTTCCACACAATTTGTTTTAAAAGAGATTTCCACAAAATCTTCAAATTTTCTTTCGATATATATCAGTTTCAACAGTTTATCAATAATTATCACTTTCCGTCTGGAATGTTCATTCCTCCTAGCGATAATCAACTTTACCCCATGTTTATCAATTTAAAGGAGAATGTTTTATGGGTACAGTGTAAGATGACCATTGACCCATGTAAGATCAATACACGCTACCTCATCTTACACAGGTAAATGGTAGTGATGGAAAATCAGAAAAAAAAATAATTGATTTTCGGAAATTATTGATCAGCTATAATCGATTGATAACCATTTTTCTTTAATGCTGCTTTTTCCAATTCTAAAATGAAATGTTCACGAAAATATTCTTAATTTTGTTTTACCTATGCTAACAAATTAATTTGCAGTATTCATTGTATATGTTACAAGTGAGTTAAATGAAAATGTGTTAAAAACAATGATTTAAATGGTAAATTTTAAGATATGACGAGACTGACATCTTCACACTCCTGCCATTATGTTCTTTTGTAAAATCAGGCCTCTACAATAACTTTTTTTCAAACTTGTCCCTTCGGACAAGTACCTCTGAAGATTTACGTGTCCGAATGAAATTATCACTTGTCTGACATATTGGACTTAATATCCAAAAGATTATAATGAATGAAAATAAAAATCAAAGAAAAAAGTTTATTGGTTATTCAATAGAAATGATACATGCTGACATAGGCTTGTGTACCCGGGCTTATATAGTTTGAAAAAAAGAGTACATTAAACTGAAGACAAAACAAGTAGAAAATTGTTTTAGTTGTACCTAGGCATTCTGACGTAAATCATTATGCACGTATGTACATATTTTTTGAAAATCTGGTATTTCACATTTATAGATACTTGACATTACTGAAAAAGTTGGTATATGAAAAGACTTGTCAGACTTGATTGGGGTTAACAAATATTCTTTGAAATATACAATAGTAACAAAAAAATGCTAGAGTGGTGATTCATACATGTTTAATGATGACCCGTCTATAGATGTTTCTTCATTCAGGCTTCCTATTACACAGATTTCTTTCATAAGATCATGAACCTTAAAGATACTTTGGGAAACATGTTATTTTCATGATTATGGGCTGATACTATTTTCTTTTGCATTGAAATTAAATAAATTGGGGAAAAAATCTAGAAAATGTGCCTGATCTTTTCAAGTAAAAAGTAAAATTCCCCTTTTCCATCGATGGAAATAATGTGTACCGATATCGAGTTCGTTTCTTTATTCAAATTTCGTTTCGCTAAAGAATCCGTATTTTTATTTCGTTTCGTCTAACGATCGGTATTATCAAAATGGCTGACACGAGTGAAAACGTATATGTTTACGTGGAAATCGGTCAATATTTTCGTTCTTCGTTCAATAGTTCATGATATGAATTTTGTTTTTAGAGGAATATAAATGAATTTTCTCATAACGCATCGTTGTGGGGGATTTGAACTCCTACTTTGACAAAAATTTTAACTTGTCCCGACGGACAAGTGACTTCTGATTTTCACTTATCCGACAGACGTATCCACTTGTCCCGGGCAATCGGATAAACGGTATTGTCGAGGCCTGAAAATACTATAAAACACTTTATTCCTGATTGACTGTCTAGTAATCCTTCTGACTCATTTATTTGAGTGATATTTATTATAATAATCTTTTTTGTCCATTTACTTTGTCTTTTTATATTTGTAACTTACAAATATATCGATTCATTGTGATCCGATATATCAAGATCATGATATTGAGACATATCCATTAACAGGAAGTTAATTGTTCCCGTTGAACATGATGAAGAAAAAAAATCTTTTTTTTTTTTTTTTTTTTTTTTGCCATTCTCATGAATATTTTGGTGAATAAAGCTAGCAGTTGTTGAAATCAACACACCAGAATATTTTTTCAGCAAAGTCGGGGATAAAAGATTAATGTTTTTGGCATCGATAAGTAACATAGTTGATGTTCAAACGACTGATAATTGATTGTCGGCAATAATCGTCCCATCTCTAGTAAATGGCCAACCATAAGTGTCCATTTTTGTGATTACCATGATCTAAGGTCATTAAACACCTAATGTCACACAGTATAGATTTGCAGGTTTTTCTTTTCGTGTTTTATGGTAGAAGTGGGAACTTGCATTTGATCAAAATTAAATATCGGAATATCTTTCACTTTTGTAAGAAATTTACCGTCTTCCTCTCTTTTCGCTATGCTCAACCTGAGAAAAGATGAAATTTCTTACTCTCAAGCCTAAAAAAAAATACTGTGTTTCTGGTAACATACCGATAAAAAAAAAGGGTTGGTAGATCGGAAATTTAAAAAAAATGTTAATTTTTATACGACCGCAAAAATTTTGTGGTCGTATTATGGTATGGCGCTGGCATCGGCGTCGGCGTCTGTGGACAGCATAACTTTAGTTCTAGTGAACGGATTGTTATCAAATTTTAGTATGATGTTTGTTGGCACAAGCTTAAGCCCGGGTTTTAATTTCGCGTTCCCTGCCCCACCAATTTTTGAAAAAGAGGCAAAAAAGGGGCCAAAAAGGGGTAAAATTAGGTATTTTCGTGTCTGTGGACAGCATAACTTTGGTTCTAGTGGATGGATTGTTTTCAAATCTTAGTATGATGTTTCTTGGAACATTCTTGAGAAACGTTTTTTTCCTTTAGGTTTTTGCCCCACCCATTTCAGAATTAGGGGCCAAAAAAGGGTTAAATAAGGTGTTTTCACATATTTAACTGTATAATCTTTATTATTTATTGGATTTTGATGGGGTTTGTTTCAGTGTGCTCCTAAGGAAATTTCCAATCTGTAGTATGCCAACGGATTTCACGTAACATGTACCACTCACGAGATAAATGGGGCCCAACAGGGGCAAATCTAAAAAAAAATAAATTTTTTATTTTAAGTCCGATTTTGATGCAGTTTTTTTCAATGGATTCCTTGCGAAAAATTAATATAGAACTCAGCAATTAGATTTTTAGTAACTTGTTTCCTTTCCCAGCTATGAGGGGCCGAACGGGGCCAAAATTGCGAATTTGCAGATTATGTAGAATTTTTATTTTTCATCAGATTTCAATGAGATATTTTCTTTGGATTCCTCTTGATCTAAGCTTTCAGTAGTATGTCAACGGATTTTTTGTAGGTCTTACCGTTTCCGAGCTACAAGGGGTCAAAGGGGCCAAAAATGCAATTTTTCTAAATATGTCAAATCTTTATTTTTCATCGGATTTCGATGGGATTTTTTTCTTTGGATTCCTCTTGATCTAAGCTTTCAGTAGTATGTCAAAGGATTTGTGTAGGTCTTACCGTTTCCGAGCTACAAGGGGTCAAAGGGGCCAAAAATGCCATTTTTCTAAATATGTCAAATCTTTATTTTTCATCGGATTTCGATGGGATGTTCTTCTTTGGATTCCTCTTGATCTAAGCTTTCAGTTATTTGTCAATGGATTTTTTGTAGGTCTTACCGTTTCTGAGCTACAAGGGGTCAAAGGGGCCAAAAATGCAATTTTTCTAAATATGTCAAATCTTTATTTTTCATCGGATTTCGATGGGATGTTTTTCTTTGGATTCCTCTTGATCTAAGCTTTCCGGGATATGTCAATGGATTTTTTGTAGGTCTTACCGTTTCTGAGCTACAAGGGGTCAAAGGGGCCAAAAATGCAATTTTTCTAAATATGTCAAATCTTTATTTTTCATCGGATTTCGATGGGATTTTTTTCTTTGGATTCCTCTTGATCTAAGCTTTCAGTAGTATGTCAACGAATTTTTTGTGGGTCTTATCATTTCCGAGCTATAAGGGGTCAAAGGGGCCAAAAATGCAATTTTTCTAAATATGTCAAATCTTTATTTTCATTGGATTTCTATGGGATTTTTTCCTTTGGATTCCTCTTGATATTGGCTTTCAGCAGTATGTCACAGATTTTTTGTAGCTCTTACTGTTTCGGAGCTACAAGGGGTCAAAGGGGCCAAAAATTGCAATTTTTCTAAATGTGTCATATCTTTATTTTTCATCAGATTTCGATGGATTTTTTCTTTGAATTCCTATGGATGTAAAGTTTTAGTTGATAGTACATATTTTGCATAGCTCTTACGGTTTTTTATCAGTAAGGAATCAAAAGGGTTTTTTCCGAATTTTGTTTCTAGCTAATAACTGTGTCTAGCTTATTTTTGTGTCCATCTAATTATTGTGTCGAGCTCTTTACTGTGTCCACATTCACTTTAAACTACCTTTGTTGAAATTTCAGTGGTCGACATGCTGCGGTCGTATCATGCTGCGCTAGGCGTAGCCCTTTATTTTCTTTATTTGGTACATTGCCAACCTGATGCGGAAAATTAAAGTGATTTTTCAGAGTCAGATCCACAGTTACTTTTGTAAACCCAAAGTGGCATGTGTCACATTGTTTTGAAGTAATCTTTGTTGATTTTCGTGGATTTTAACCTCCAAAGTACGTTTGAAGGACAGTTTTGAACGGTTTTCAGCTTCTCGGAAGAAATATCTGTTTAAATAGTTTTAATAGCGGCATATCGTGGAAACCAGTAAATGAAAACAGGGTTGGTCAATGTCAGTTGGTTGATGTCACTTTTTTATTTTTTGTGAAGAGGGAATAAAAAAATTTGGGTCGGGGTATAAAATAGGGTCAGTCGGGTTACAGGAAACGCAGAATTTTTTTTGTGCCTCATGAAAGATATCCCAATCTTGAATCTGACCTTATGCAAGATACTATTAATCTTTGCAGCCTGAAATCTCATTTCCAGTAGTTTAGCCCAAGAACTTGGTCTGACTTTTGACCACACTTTACTATTTTATACTAACCAGTCCTTCTCCCAAAATGTCAGTTTTGTCCATTGGACCGATGTATTTTGTGAAGATAGCAATTGTTTTAGTATCAGATACTCTGATATTTGTTCCAGCCATAGTATTCTGGCACACAGGCCAGTTGTTATTTATATTGCTCATTATACCCCATGCAACGAAGTTGCGAAGGGTATATAGTTTTTGACTCATCCATCAGTCCGTCCGTCTGTCTGTCATCAAGTGGGTACAACATTTGTCCGGATAACTCCTCCTACAGTTTTTAAGCTAGGAAGTTTTTATTTTGCAGGCTGATTGTGCACATATCAAAGATGTGCATACTACTTGGATTTTAATTTTTAATAATTTTTCAGAAAATTGCACATTGTTGAACTTTGTCATTTTTATGCATTATATTGCATATAGGGTACACCATTTGTCCGGATAACTCCTCCTACAGTTTTTAAGCTAGGAAGTTTTTATTTTGCAGGATGATTGTGCACACATCAAAGATGTGCATACTACTTGGATTTTGATTTTTGATAATTTTTCAGAAAACTACACATTGTTGAACTTTGTCATTTTGATGAACTATTGGGTACATCATTTGTCCGGATAACTCCTCCTACAGTTTATTAGATGGGAAGTTTTTATTTTGCAGGTTGATTGTGCACATATCAAAGATGTTATGCTATTTATGCTATTTGGATTTTCATTTTTGATAATTTATTAGAAAACTACACATTGTTGAACTTTGTCATTTTTAACCTGGTTTTCCCGTTGGGAAATCCGGATATTGAAATGCTGATGTTGGGTGGGCGGGCAGCTGCCAGATCTTGTAAGTGCAACTCCTCTGTAACCGTTCAACAGAATTTCATGAAACTTTGTATGTAGCAAGGACATCATATGTAGATGTGCATATTGTCGGGGATTTTTCATCGTGCAATTTTTCCAGGAGTTATGCCCCTTTGAACTTAGAAATATACAGGTGTTTTGACCATTTGCTCATAAGCGCAACTCCTCTAACCGTTCAACAGAATTTCATGAAACTTAGTATGTAGCAAGGACATCATATGTAGATTTGCATATTGTCGGGCATTTTTCATCATGCAATTTTTCTATGAGTTATGCCCCTTTGAACTTAAAAATTTACAGGTGTTTTGACCATATGCTTGTAAGCGCAACTCCTCTGTAATCGTTCAACAGAATTTCATGAAACTTTGTATGTAGCAAGGACATCATATGTAGATGTGCATATTGTCTGGGATTTTTCATCGTGCAATTTTTCCAGGAGTTATGCCCCTTTGAACTTAGAAATATACAGGTGTTTTGACCATATGCTCATAAGCGCAACTCCTCTGTAACCGTTCAACAGAATTTCATGAAACTTAGTATGTAGCAAGGACATCATATGTAGATGTGCATATTGTCGGGCATTTTTCATCATGCAATTTTTCTATGAGTTATGCCCCTTTGAACTTAGAAATTTACAGGTGTTTTGACCATATGCTTTTAAGCGCAACTCCTCTGTAATCGTTCAACAGAATTTCATGAAACTTTGTATGTAGCAAGGGCATCATACTGTACAGCTCACACGGATGAACTCAAAGTCCTTGTTTTTGGGTGGATTTTCGCGATGTGGACTGATTAGCTGATTCCGTGTAGCAGGGTGGATGATCGCGGATGTCCACCTTAAATTACGTGAACCAACGTGGACAAATTTTTGAAAACAGAATCCTCGTGGAACCACCGCGGCCACACAGAGAAATTAATTTTTACTGTACATATGTTTGATTTTGTCGCAAACATGCAAAGCGAGGAATATTTACATCTTTCTACAATCGTATCCTGGTACTATAATTATTTCATTATTTGTCCCAATCGTATCGTAGTTCATGAACGTAATCCAAATGCATGTAAATAAATAAATAAATAAATAAAACATTCAACATTCCTAGATGTGTATTTGTTATCAAAAGCATGCTTCAATTGTTGATTGAGCGTCTCTACCTAATATGTATTCATATCACCTGAGATATTGATTTTTTTCATTGGTCGGTTTTTAGTTCTATTTTTAGAAAATTACCTATGCGTTTCTATTATGTATATAATCTAATGGCTTCCGAAAGCACTCCTGCTTTATGTGCTATTTCCAGGCTTTATTTCAAATTTCAAGCCATTTATGATAAAGATTTGATAGAAAACAATTTTTGACAGAATATTTTGCTAAAAGTTATAAAGCCGAGACCTGACAAGTGACAATTACGCAACTATAAGACGCCGAGGGATTCTTGCTGTTGACATTGAATATTTTATTTTATTTTCCATCCATGCAAATTTCGGCTTGAAAATATTTGAAAGAACATTAATTTGACAGAAAATACATGGCTTTTTTCACGGCAATGAAACAACTTAAGTATTTGAGGCTTGCAATTATCGTAATTCAAAAATAACTATGACGATCCCATGGGAAAACTTGTTGCAAAGAAAATTCTATTTTAACTTCAACTTGCCAAACTTTCTGATTATAATAATTTGGGGAGTAAAATGATCGTTTGTTGACGTTAAGCTCATTCCTTTCTAGTTATATTTTCAATGATTTCTAAATGTTGACCCGCGATGATTCCGCGTTCAACACGATGTCACGAGGGGACCACACAGGTAAATATTTTGTCCACGTTCTCAATTCAGTTGTCCACGTTCAAAATCGCGGTGGAATTCCACGTTTGGCAAAATTTGTCCGTGATGACAACAAGGATTTTGCGTTTTCCATGTGAGCTGTACAGTATGTAGATGTGCATATTGTCTGGGATTTTTCATCGTGCAATTTTTCCAGGAGTTATGCCCCTTTGAACTTAGAAATATACAGGTGTTTTAACCATATGCTCATAAGCGCAACTCCTCTGTAACCGTTCAACAGAATTTCATGAAACTTAGTATGTAGCAAGGACATCATATGTAGATTTGCATATTGTCGGGGATTTTTCAGCATGCAATTTTTCTATGAGTTATGCCCCTTTGAACTTAGAAATATACAGGTGTTTTGACCATATGCTCGTAAGCGCAACTCCTCTGTAACCGTTCAACAGAATTTCATGAAACTTAGTATGTAGCAAGGACGTCATATGTAGATGTGCATATTGTCGGGGATTTTTCATCGTGCAATTTTTCCACAAGTTATGCCCCTTTGAACTTCGAAATTTACAAGTATTTTGACCATATGCTCATAAGCGCAACTCCTCTGTAACCGTTCAACAGAATTTCATGAAACTTTTTATGTAGCAAGAACATCATATGTAGATGTGCATATTGTTGGAGATTTTTCATCGTGTTATTTATCCTGGAGTTATGCCTCTTTGAACTTTGAAATTTATAGGTGTTTTGATCATGTGTCTTTTATTTGACTTTTAAGTGAAGTATACCGTTTCAGTGATTTTTAAGAGTGACGGCATACACTGCACATAATAAGAGGAGGTATAAGTTAAACAGCTTTTCACACAAGTACCTATTTGTCCATTCTTATAGTGAAGGAAAACCCGGTTTGAAGTCGTATCGACATCCATTTCTTGTTATGAATTATATTGCATATAGGGTACATCATTTGCCTGGATAAATCCTCATACAGTTTTTTAAATATTTTTTTATTTACAGGATGATTGTGCATCTGTAAGAGATGTGCAAACTACTTGGATTTCGATTTTTGATATTTTTTAGATAATGCAGGATGATCTGATATGTGGGGGCGTGGGGTATATTGTATGTAAGCTTGCTCACTAAGGTTCTTTAATTTATGTTGATTAATCATTATTTGTGCTTTCAATGCCCTTCTAGGTCCCTAATTGGTCAATAAACTTGTATTTTTGTTCTGGACCCACAATAATACAGGTCACTGTTAAGTCGGTAGGACAACTGGATTTGCTATGACATAAAAGCTAATGTGGAAGTTATGATTTCAATGCCAGAGTATATCTTTAAAAGGTGTTATCTGAAAATTTTAAGGACCATTTAAGTCAGTGTAATGGAATGGAAAGTATAATTTGTGAAATTTTTACAGTGTATGGAGGTCATGTTGTTCAGATTATGTCATGCAATTCTGACACTTATCTGCAGTGTTTATGAAATAACTCTAACAAGCTGATTAACAAGTCTGTTGGAACTTATTCCTCTAGACATTAAATATCTTGGAGTATTGAGTGAATTATATTGTAGAAAAATTTTTATACCAGAATAATTTAAACTGCAGAAACGTATTCTTTTATTTGTTATGTTGTAAGTAAAGACATGTTCATTAATTATTGACTGCTCAATAAAAGTAAGTTACATTTGTTTATAAGATCAGGGTTTAACAGTGCCTTTGTTCACTGCCTAGTAAGTTAAGGATTTGACATTTTATGCATAAGTTATTGTTTTGCTTTTTTTCAAAGAAAAAATACTGAATAAAGATGCCTTCTGATGCAAAAAAGAAAAGAGACCAGAAGAAAAAGGAAGCTGCAAAAAATAGAGGTAAAAAACCTATCAAAGAAAATGGTGCCACAGAAAATGGAGAAGAAGAAACCAATGGTGTTACTAACGGGGAAATAACAGCTAATGGACATTCTGCTACAGGTACATTGTATACTTAATTATGGATTGACTATTTTAAATTGACACAAATTTTATCGATATTGGGATTGAGAAATTATGATCATGTATCATGATGATGGCATTAATCTACAAAAAAACTTGACAACTTCTTACTTTTGAGGCAGAATAAAAAAAAATCTGTGTTTCCTGTAACCCGACTGACCCTAGATTTTTGGGGCTAAAAATGCTACCCTAAAGTTTTTTTGGCAATTTTTAAAGAAGCACTGTTAAAGTCCAGAAGTTAATCTCTATATGTCTAAAAAAAAATTGGGAAAAAAATGCCTACCTGCAGACCCTAATGAGTATGTTACCGGAAACACAGGTTTTTTTAGGCCTAATTTATTCTTTTCATTGTTTTCTTCTTTTGACTTCTTGAGTTTAATTTTAGTAAATTGATGGATCATACAAAGATATATGAACTATATACAAATGTACTGTGAAAGAACTATTGTTCTTGGGGTTCCAATTTTTGTGGATTTCGGGGTTTGCTTAAACCACGAAATTAAGGTCCAAACGGAATGCGTTTTTTTTCATAGCCTTTTAACGTATGAAATTTGAAACAGTGAATTAAGTACCCATAAAATAGCAATATTTGCAGGGCCTAATCTGTAGTGCAGTTAGGGGCAGAATTTCGGCCCCATTCCCAATGGGCAAAAAACGTTATTTTTCCCAATTTTAAGGTATAAAATATCCAATTATACCCCCACTCGTTAGAGAGTGAGGTATACTGCATTCACCTTGTCCGTCTGTCCGTCCGTTCGTCCGTCCGTTCGCCAAAAAATATATTTCTGTCACAATTTTCTCAGCTTTTAGTGGAAATTGGTATGTAGTCTCTGTGTGATGTGTTTTAAAGAACGTTTTATTTTGAGTTCTTTCCGATGTGTACTTCCTGTTTAACGAAATGTGGACTTAGTTACGAAATGTAGTGAAACATGAATTTTTCGTCGGTTGCAGTTTTTTCAGCTGCTATGAGAGGGATTTATTTCAAATTTGGTATGCAGCCTCAATATGATTGGTTGTAAGAAACTTCCTATTTTGAGTCTTGTCCGATGTGCACTTCCTGTTTAACGAAATGAGGACTTAGTTACGAAATATAGTGAAACATGAATTTTTCGTCGCAGTCTTCTCAGCTGCTATAAGAGGGATTGATTTCAAATTTGGTATGCAGCCTCAATATGAATAGTTGTAAGGAACGTTTTATTTTTAGTCATGTCCAATGTGCACTTCCTGGTTAATGAAATGTGGACTTAGTTATGAAATGTAGCGAAACATGAATTTTTCGTCACAGTTTTCTCAACTTCTTTAAAAAGGATTGATTTAAAAATTGGTATGCAGCCTCAATATGATGGGTTGTAGGGAACGTCCTATTTTTGAGTCAAGTCAGATGTGTACTTCCTGTTTAATGAAATGTTGACTTTAGTTACTAAATGTAGTGAAACATGAATTTTTTGTCGCAGTTTTCTCAGCTTCTATAATAGAGATTGATTTCAAAATTGGTATGCAGCCTCTACATGATTAGTTGTAAGGAACGTCCTATTTTGAGTGCTGTTGGATTGTACTTCTTGTTTTATGAAATGTGGACTAAGTTACAAAATATAGCGAGACATTTTTTTGGATTAGTGTCTATCCAAAGGATAGAATTCTATCCTATGTTACGACCCGGGGTGACCAACCTCACGCAATCAGAATTTAGTGATCATACCCATGCTAAAAGAATCCTTTTCAGGAAACCTCGTACACATCTCTCTGATCTCATAAAAAAACTCTGACACTCAATAGTCTATTTTCATTGAACATTAATTTGATTGCCCGAACTTTTCAACACTTAAATGGTGCCCGAATTCGTTAATTAATCACTGAATGAATTTCCCATTCATAAAATTTTGTGTGTAGATGTATGAATATGGAAGACCGATTTTGTATGAATGGCGTAAACGTACTTCCCTGAACCCTCAATGAAACGATGTGGCTGTTTTGAAATAAATCATAAAAGAACAACGCATTGGAAATAAAAAATCAAATTCAGTAGCCGTCGAGAACAACAGTCCATTATTTACAATCTACGGAAGGCGTAATGTTTGTTTACATTTCTAATTATGAATGGAAAAGTACGGCTGTTCCACGTTGGCTGTTCCATTATACTTGTTGCGATTGCCATGTAGTGTCTTCTCCGAGGTCCGCGTTCGGTATACATGTAAATGGCCGACTCAAAACAAAATACTGCAGAAGTCGTACATCGGTAAATACAAAGTATTACCTGGAAACAGTTGTCAAGATGCATATTCCGAAACAGACGATATTTTGCAACGATTGGGGTTGGAATTTACTTAATTCGAAATAGGATCAGGCAGGGGTGTTGATCTGTTGATTGCCGTTCGTCCAACCCCGGGGCGTCCAACAATGTTCAGTCCGGGTTGTTGCGTGTTTATAATTGCCGTTGATCAGAGTTTGGTCAAACAAAAATTGAGATAATGTCATTTGAGTATTTACAATGCATAACAGTCATTTTTCAATTGCATGAGAATGTATATCATAGCGCGAATTGAGATGCATTGTTGCACAAAGAACTTAGCACAGATCATCGTTTTCATGTCTTCAACTTCAACTTCTTTACTCAGCAAAATCCACTGCTGGACATCTACTACTGAGGAATTACTATGTACATGTAACAAGCTTTTCGTGTGTTTCTTTGACAAAATATTCTCTCCACAAAGAGCAGGGTATTGCTGCTCATGTCTTGTCAGCTTTTGCGTCTTGTCAGCATTCACAAACCTTTCATTCAGGTCTCTTCTTTAGAATTAAATTTCAAACTGTACTTGATCAAGATGATGCTGTCATTGTTTAGTCTATGTTGAGTGTACAGCAGGGAACACATAATATGTAATAGGTTTCAGCAGGGACTATATAATATGTAATAGGTTTCAGCAGGGACTATATATAGTCCCTGGTTTCTGGTATAAAATCAAAATTCTTTGGATATTCGTCTCTAATGGTTTGATTGCCATTGATTGGCTTGTGTGATCAAATGAAGATGGCCACCATTAAATACTTGCTGACTGTCAGAAAGGCATGTTAATTTTCTTTATGAGCAAAACACGGTTTTTGTACCTTTCTTGGTTTTGATATCATCATTATAATTAGACCCGTAGTAAAAAAATGAGTAATTATGCACGACATAGACAGGCAATTATTCATATCATACATGGACACTATTGGACAGTGTACATAAAATTTCAATAGATTAGATACTGATCATTGCCATCATAGACACTAATCCACCAGTCCCTTTGGGACTTTGATTTTGTTTTTTGTCGCAGTTTTCTCACCTTCTATTCGAGGGATTGATTTCGAAATTGGTATTCTGCCTCTATGATTAGTTGCATGGTTACTACATTCTGTTTATTCTTGAGGATTATGTCATTGTGTCCACACTCATTTAAATTTGCACTTGCCATATTGATTCAGGGGTCGGTGAGTGAGGGTATTACTGGTTGCCATTTGGCGACAGCTCTTGTTTTGTTTTTGTCCAACCATGACCTTAAAATAGTTCAAGTATCGAGGTTTTGATTACATGAAATAGACTGGCACCTATCATTTAGCGGTAAACCAGTCACCTGATACTGCGATTATAAAAGCTCCCGAGGAACGCCGAATACCTGCTCTGGTTCCTTCATATCCGGTTTGTTTTTCGCATACTTACCATTAGTATCGGGTACCAGATTGTTTATTTGTCGAGGTCGTGTAATAGGCACATACTGGATTAATAACCTTATCAGAAGCAGAAATCAGAAATGTTTTCATTACTTCATTACAATTTGAAATATAAAAGCCGTTTTACAAGATGTAGTAAGTGAAACGAACTGTTTGTTTCACTCCCTATGGACGTGAAGCTTCAATGTGTAGGTCTTTATATTTCAACTTGAATGAAATATTGAGAAAATTTCTACTCCTGTGATCAGAGTTTAGAATTTTTTTAAACCCGCACCTTCAGTAAAACTGAAGGCATAGCCTAAGATAGTTGACATTTTTAAGAATTATACAAAAAAAAATATAGAAATAAAAATGTTCAATTTGCATAGCTTGATAATGTGATTTCTTTATGCATACATGATTACTTCGAACAAACTTTGCAGTTAAAGGGAGAGTAAAAAGAAAGCACACATTATACAAATCAACTGTTGAATTACTACTATTTTTCCTAATTTTGAACAAATCGTGTGAAATTTCCCAATTTCAAAGGCACTGGACCCTGTATACAAAAGGTGGGATTAACCCCTGATTTGTGAAAACCAGGAAAATTGATGTCCAGGAATAAAAGTGCTTCCATAGTATACTCACTTTAGGTATTGCAAAACAAAAAGAACTAGATGTTGTCGGAAACGACAGCTATCCCCGCACTCCCTGTTTGACACAGAAAACAGTTGTTATACACCCTTGGCATAATTTTTTCATTATCTTTGAAATCTACCTATTGATAGTCATTATTGTTACTAAAAGAATTCTAGGATATATGGTTGCTAAGTAGAATTCCAAAAAATAAGTGGTCTTTGAGACTTTCAGGAAATTAACCAAAATTGGAATAAATATTTTTGAAATCCAGTTGATGAAAATGTTTTTCCTAAACTAAATAAACAATTTAAGTATGGTTGCTAGGTAGAATTCCAAAAAATAAGTGGTCTTTGAGACTTTCAGGAAATTTAC
>MJUU01017979.1:65776-96749 GCA_002080025.1 Modiolus philippinarum
ATAATATAATATGCCAAAATAAAAAAAAAATATGTGTCTTTGACATTTTCAGGAAATTTACCAAAGTTGGAACCGGAACCAAAATTCCAAAAGCTTATTGCAAATCTATAGACTATATGCAACAATTCTGCATAAAGATTTGATCCCTAAGTCCAAAAATGTAGGAGGAGTTTGCGTCACATGCCACATGTGTCTAATCCACATCTTTTGGTCTTTGTTTAAATTGACATCATGGGGCCTCTTGTTTGCACCAAGACCAATATAAAAAAAATCCGAAAGCTTATTGCGCATCTACAGACTATATGCAACAATTCTATAACAAAATTAAATCCCTAAATCCATAAATGTAGGAGGAGTTTGTGTCACATGCCACATGTGTAAAAATTGACATCATGGGGCCTCTTGTTTGCACCAAGACCAATATCGAAAATCCGAAAGCTTATTGCGCATCTGCACACTATATGCAACAATTCTACAACAAAATTAAATCCCTAAATCCAAAAATGTAGGAGGAGTTTGAGTCACAAGAAAAGTGTGACGGACGGACGGACGGACAGACGGAGGGTATTACAATATCCCCGAACTTTCTTAGAAAGTGCGGGGATAATTAATTACTTTCTGATTTAAATCTTTTTGTTAATTTTGAATTATGTACATTGTAGTGAATGAGATAGAGGAAGAACTAGAAGCCATGACATTACTAGCAAAACACAGAGCTTGTACTGGAGTTTTAGGATCACATCCTGACAGTCGTGATGTTCACATTAATAATCTGTCTATCACATTTCATGGAGTTGTACTTCTAGAAGACACTAAATTGGAACTAAATGTTGGTAGAAGATATGGTTTGATTGGACTTAATGGATGTGGTATGTATAGAGAGATGTAAATAATGATTATTGTACATGTACAATGTACAATTATATGTATCCATTTGTAAGTTAGGTGATGTTGAAAAAGTCACTACCATCTTATTGTGTCATCTGCGTTCACGCAGTGGCGACATATAGGGATCACTATCCGTCGGCATCACAAAAATTTCTGTCCCATTTTTCTCAGGAACCATGTATCGGAGCCTTCTGCAATTTGGCATGGAGTATCGGTATGGGGACCTATACGTTGTAAGAGAGTTTCGGATCTCTCACATGCCCACTTCCTGTTCGACGGAACTTAGAATATTTTTTGTGTATTACGCAGGCGACACATGTCTTCATGGAAGACTTACTACTAAGTGTAAACAGAATGCATCTACATGTATTAATGTCGTCAAATAGGGGATTATAATTAATGTGAATGGAGTATGGGAAGCAAGGATTATAATAGCTTCTGTAAGCATTGCCCACTGTTTCATGTCTTTATAATACAATAAATTAAATGTTTGAAGCTGCTACATATACAGTAGTGTAACCCTGTCTGATTTGACATGAGCATTCCAATGTCCTGTTGAAAGGAACACTTTCAACTATCCTGCATAACCTTACACATGAGCATTCTAACATCCTGCTGGACCTTACACATGAACATTCTTTGCCTTATTGAACAATTAGTACCGATATTTTAACTATCCTGTTAAATATACGGTAACACAAAAGAATTCCAATATTCTTTTTAATCTAACACACGAACACTCAAGTAACTTGTCTACTATTCTGGTTTAATTGGAAATGCACATCCCAATATCCTGTCTGATCCAGTACTATCCTGTGTAATCCAGTACTATGTCATTGAAATTACTCTGCAACAAAATGAACTTTTTTCAGGGAAATCCTCATTGTTATCAGCTATAGAAAACAGAGAAATTCCAGTCCCAGAACATGTAGACATATTCCATTTACGTAGAGAGATGCCACCAAGTGACAAGACAGCATTACAAGCAGTGTGTGACGTAGACAAGGAGAGAATCAAACTGGAACATGAAAGTGAAATTCTCGCAACAAGAGATGATCAAGGTAGTGTTAAATTCCATTTATACTGCATCCTCTCTATTTGGGTCAGTAAACTGCATTGACAGTTTAAACGTACATGATAAAATGATGGGTATTTGAGCGAATTTTTTTTTACAACTGGAAATATTTTGAAATCAATTTAGGTTTAATACCCATTGTAGTAATCAAAATAAATGTATGATAAAATTATGTAATATTTAAAGAAAATACATATATCATGCTGAAAAGATGATAAATATACTTTACCATATATTATCCACTAGAGATATTAAATTTTAAAATTTTAATTGCAAGGCTTGCCAAGCTTTTAAAAAATTAATTTAACTATCAAGAGTGGATAAAATATGGTAATAATTGGGATAGAGTGGTGTAATTTTTTGCTCTAATGTTAAATGACAAACACCCAGAATTGAATTTCAAATGGATTTGGGGGAAAATAGGACGGGGCTTTATTCAACATATGTTGAATGGAAAATTTATCTATTAACTGGTCAAATCTAGTTAAAACTTTACATATCATTATAGAAAGAAGTTTTAATCAATATACACATGTAGATGTAAACAAGTATCATATGTATTTTATTACAGCATGCCCATTCATGATTTGCAGAACATAATTTTCATGCATTAGAAACATACACGTACAATTTCATAATGGAAATGTTCATGCACATAGTTTTATAATTTGAATATTCTGGTTTCCAGTCTTAGTGTATTGTTTACATCAAAGTGATAGATAACCGTGGTAACTACATTATAGTAGTTGTAAGTGTATCATGTAAATTGACTGGTTGTTTGTGATCAAACTATCCAATCACTGAAGCTCTTTTTATGCCCCTGCGACGATAAGTCGGGGGGCATATTATTTTACCCTCGTCCGTCTGTCCAAGGGGGGTACATAGTTTGTCCTCGCAACTCCTCCTACAGTATTGATGCTAGGAAGTTTTTATTTTGCAGATCTTTCGTACCTATATTGAAGATGTGCATGGGGTAAGGATTTTGATTTTGGTGCATTTTTATCAAAAATATACATTGTTGAACTTAGTCATTTTTGAGGTGATTTTTCATAGAGGTTACATAGTTTGTCCATGCAATTCCTCCTACAGTTTTAATGCTAGGAAGTTTTTATTTTGCAGATCATTTGTACCTATATTGAAGATGTGCATGTGGTAAGGATTTTCATTTTGGTTAATTTTTGTCAAAAATATACATTGTTGAACTTAGTCATTTTTTAGTGATTTTGTAATAGAGGGTATATAGTTTGTCCGCACAACTCCTCCTACAGTTTTGATGCTAGGAAGTTTTTATGTTGCAGTTCTTTTGTACCTATATTGAAGATGTGCATGTGGTAAGGATTTTGATGTTGGTGCATTTTTGTTAAGAATATACATTGTTGAACTTAGTCATTTTTGGGGTGATTTTGTAATAGAGGATACATAGTTTGTCCACGCAACTCCTCCTACAGTTTTGATGGTAGGAAGTTTTTATTTTGCAGATCATTTGTACCTATATTGAAGATTTGCATGTGGGAAGGTATTTTATTTTGATGCATTTTTGGAAAAAATGCACATTGTTGAACTTAGTCATTTATTGGATGAATTATTAATACTGGGTACACAGATTGTCCGAACAACTCCTCCTAGAGTTTTGAGGCTAGAAAGCTTTAATTTTGCAGTTCATTTTTACCTATATTGAAGATGTGATTGTGGTATGTATTTTGATTTCGGTTCATTTTTTTTCAAAAATATACATTGCTCAACTTATAATTTTTTGGTGATTTAGTAATAGAGGGTACATACCGATAGTTAATCTGTGCAACCTAGAATAACATGTGTTTAGCAGGGGCATCATATGTGTCTTACAGACACAAATATTACTAGAAAATCCCAATTTTATTCAACCTTGTGTGGGGGCATGTCATCCTCTAGTTAAATGTAAAGTTAATACAATGTATCAATCATACCCTACAGAATACACACTACTACCAAATACATAGGTCAAAGGATGATTGTACCATCATTTGCCAAAAGAAGTGGGCATGCTGTATTATATTTAATATATCCATTTCAGAATCTCATGACAGACTCTTAGACATATATGAACGTTTAGATGACATGGATGCTGACAAAGCCAAAGTTAGAGCTGCATTTATTCTTCATGGTCTTGGTTTTACTAAAGAGATGCAAGCTAAGAAAGTAAAAAACTTTTCTGGAGGATGGAGAATGAGGATCAGTTTAGCTAGAGCATTGTTCATAAAGCCTTCCTTATTATTGTTAGACGAGCCCACTAATCATTTAGATCTGAATGCCTGTGTATGGCTTGAAAATGAATTAAAAAGGTAAGATTTTGTCTGTAAACAGAATCCACACTTTATAATTTACACAATGATCAGAATAAAAAAGTCTATGTCGTTGACTTTTGCTTTTAAAGTTTGTCAGAAAAATGATGACATAAAAGGCCGAGTTAGAGTGTCAGAGTTCTCTGGTAGCAGATTGAACTCGACATGATGTTCAAAACTCCTGAAGCGAATTTTATACTGATTTCTGACATGCATATCATCACACTTTTAGTTTTTGTCCAGTTGATGGTCACCAAAGGCTGTTCAAAGAAAACATATATTTTGGGGGTTAGGCACTTATAATACTTTAGAGCAAAATTTAAAATCACAATGCTGAATTCAAATTGTATGGGTGATAGGTGCCACAAAAAAAAATTTGCCCAAATAAATACTTGAGAGCTTAATTTTATCCTTTAGAAACTTTAAAATCAATATTGAATTTAAATTGTATATAGGTGAAAAGTATGCCCCAACCACACTTTGCTGCATATACTTCTGGAATTTCCATATTGTATTAAATGAATATAGAAAAACATTGGTTGAAAACAATTTTATACAGAAATGTAACCATCTGATAAAATTCACCACAAAAGAGGGAAGATGGTATTTCTTCACTTAGACCAGAGCAGAAGGAATATTTATGTGGCCTTCTTCAGCATAAACATTATTATTCTATAGTTGTCTTGATTTTACACTCTATTCAACGGAATCATAAGAAGTCAATAAATAAACGTATTCAACTGCTGATGTGATATTCACTTCTTGATGTCATACACTGACGTCATGGTGTGTAAAACTATATAATAAAATAATCATGGTCTTTTGTATCTTTTATTGACATGGAAACCCAGATATTCACCCCGACTGATGGTCTCGGTGAATATTTGTTTACAGGTCAATAAAAAGAGCTTATTCACCTCTGCAAAAGGCCAAAATTGTATAATATTCATTGTCTGGAAAAATGCATTAAAACACTACTTTTATTGACAGAACAAAACTTGTCACATGTGTGTTTGGTGGTGTGCATTCAATATGTTATGCATTATATCAGAATATGTACCATTTTTCTTACATTATATACATATGAATTATTATAAAGGATGTTATACATGTATCACCCGAGACATGTTTGAAGGTGATATATTTTCTTTTAAGTCTGATTCTGCAGTATTGATGTCCATATACAGACGTATGCTTTATACCAAATACTCTTATCAATATTACACTGTTTATGCCAGATTGTACGAATAAAAAAAAGAAAGAAAAAACACCTAAATTTTCCTTAATTTAATACAGTCATAGAAAAAAAAGATAAATATTCCAGATAATGATTAGACAAGAAACTGAAACTTTGAGCTCTCCTGTATTGGATAGTAAGCTCAGTTTATGATAATCACACAGTCTTTGTGATAGATACGAGTGATCACTGTCATGAAATCTGGAATCAAGTTTTTAACTGTACCTGTTGTGAATTCTGCGTAATGTTAACCTTGTTTCGTGCTGATATAAAGTCATGTCTATATTGTGTGTATCTATAGCTTTTTAATATACTATGAAACATATATTCAAGATGTCTTTTCTTTTATTCCACAAATGTTACAACAATTTCTACATATTAACAATATTTATGGTGCCTTGACCAGGATTCGAACCTGGGTTGTTGCGGACAAAACACGAAGTATTAACACTATAGGATCCCAGGATGTTGTGAATTCCGCGTAATGGATGTTAACGTTGTTTCGCTCTGATGTAAACATCACGTCTCCATGGTGTATTTATAGCTTTGTAATATCCTATGAAACATATTCTTGATTTCTTTTCTTTCATTCCACAAAAGTTACGATAATTTCTACATATTTACGATAGTACCTGTATTCTACTTCAAACAATTCTATTCTTGTAGTAAGTAGCATATTTTAAAAGGAAAGGCTCTGATGTAAATTGTGCATTAAAACATACTTTTGTACATATATTTAGTACATACAGTCAAACTTCCATGGGTCAAACACTCAAGGGACTGATGAATACAGTTTGAGCTATCAAACTCTTAACTAGGTTTAAATAAACAATGAAGGGATATGGAGTCAATGCACCCGAGACAAAGTCAATAAATATATGACAGAGCAAAGCAACGGAACAATGCTTTTATTGTTCTTCTTCTTGAAGTCACCATGAAGCCTTCGACAGAGGAACAACAAATGGGGTTCAAAACATAAATAATGTTCGAGCTTTTGCATTTCGAGCATAGTTCAACTATACATACTAGATAGTACATGTACCTGTATTGTCCTTCGGAAAAGCTTGTCTTCTTTGTCTGAGACTTTTTGTTATAGACCAGTTCCCGTTAATTGTAATAGTGCTTTAAATGCAACTTGTGTAATGTCTTCAGATTATGAAAACTTCTTATAAAATTAATAACATGGATTATTTCCTTTTTCAGTTACTCAAGAATATTGGTGATGATTTCACATTCACAAGATTTCCTGAATGGTGTGTGTACAAATATTATACATATGCAGAACCAAAAACTCAAATATTATGGTGTAAGTATTTAAGCTGCACAGTAAGACTAGTTTTACTGTAGTGTATAGTTATGTAAAATGCATATATGAAACTGCATATTCAATACAAAATGTTTTTGCATATTTTATACACAAGAAATACAAGTAAAAAATACTGTAGGTCCAACACCAAAAAGTAGGGCAAATACAGAAAATAAAGCCAATACATAAAAGTAGGGTCAATACTGGATATATCACATATGGTTGTGAAGCTATAAAATAAAAGTGTCATAGTTAGAGTGTTTTCATATTGATTCTGTATTATGTCTGCAAAGGGTCTTATTGGGTCTTCTCAGATCAGTACTGCTATCCTCAACCCAATACAACTTCTTGGACATAATACGGGCTCAATATGAAAACAACCATTTTATAACACTATGATAATAATCTATGAAGTATTAATACTGTTCACTGTAAGTGTGTTTTACTATAGAAAATTTTATAACCAGAGATTCCTACTTGCTTTTGAAATTTAAAATTTGCAGTTGTAAAATATAACTGATGTTTATTATAAGGTTGTGCAATATAATCTTTGGGTACTTTCTGTAATAAATTTTCCTTGTGTATAAAATTAGAGATACATACAGTGCACAAATGTGCATGTAAAGTTTCAAGAAATGAAACATAATTTAAAAGAAAATACATGAATATTTTAGTTAGACAGCATTCACATTGCCTGTTATAATCATTTTTAGTGGTAACTTATACTTAAATGCACACCACATTTACTGTTTCTGTTATAATTATTTTTAGGGTAATTATGATACCTTTATGCAAACTAGAATGGAACTTGAGGAGAACCAGATGAAAAAGTACAAATGGGAACAAGATCAAATAGCACATATGAAGGTATGTAGAGTTATCTCCCTTATATTCCTGTACAGATATTTCACACAACACACTGTTGTATTATGGTGTTATAAAATTTGCTCAAAATTTCAATACTGCCCATAGCATAGAAAAAGAAGGGAAATGGGGAATATGTCAAAGAGACAACGACCCAAAGGGGGGTAATAATCAAAGCCACCAAAAGATCTTCAATGAATGGTGAGGAAACCCCACACCCAACGGCAGGTCTGAGTGGGCAGCTAAATAAAGAGTAATCAAGTTCAGAGAAATAAACATCATCGCAGTCACCAGATAATTACACATGGTCCTGGAAGTGACATGCTGGATACATGTCTTACATTCACATGTGTCTTGATTATTATACAACAGAGAATTGAGTTTTGACACTCAATACTTTTGCTGATAATCCTAATCATAGATTTACAGTAATGTACAATGCATATAGGCACGATAGGTTTCAAAATATTTTTTAAAAAGAGGGAACCTTTCACAGAAATTGAATCAATTCCTGTTTGTTAACATATAATAATTCCAATTGCTAATGCAACATCCAATTTCATTTGTCAACGTCATGAACAACAAAAAAGTTATTTCTAGATAAACTTTTCTTGCCCATTAATACACTATGACGTTAAATAGTGCAGTTTATGGTGACGTAAAAATCAGTGACAACATTGTTCAAAGTTCAAAGGATTGGAATTATAACAAATAAAAGTAATTTTGGAGGAGTTTATGGATGTGTAAACGCGGCCTTTCACTCACAAACTCTACATAAAGTCCTTCGGACTTTATTAAGTTTGTGAGTGAGTCGGCCGTGTTTACACATCGATAAACTCCTCCAAAATTACTTTTATTCCTATATTGCAACCCTGTAATTATCCAATAACATCATGATAACCTCGAACAATCTTAACACTAAAATAGACCCTGTTATAATAGGTTTTATGCATATTATTGTACATCATCAGTCCTCCTGGATTACTAACTGTCACATTAGAATCCAAAGAATCCATGTCCACCATTAGTTAGTACATTGTAGCTGATTGATATCAAAACTAATAGGTACCTAATCTCCAACAAAACAACAGTTATGAATTATTTCTTAATAACTTACTGAGAATGTGAGGAATATAATTATTTTTTTTGTAGAATTATATAGCAAGGTTTGGTCATGGTAGTGCTAAGTTAGCCAGACAAGCACAGAGTAAAGAAAAAACACTAAAGAAGATGGTAGATGGAGGGTTAACAGAGAAAGTCACTCAAGATAAAGTAAGTTACATGTATATTTGAAGTAACAACAAAGGATTTACTGTAAAAATCAATCATTGCAAAAAACTGTGGCTTATCAAGGATGCTTCTTTTGTATTTAGTTTTACAAGGGTCAAACCCTGGGAGGTGTCTCTTGTCCAGAAATGTAAATGAAATTGAATACTTTATAATTATACCCCCCGCAAACAAAGTTTGGGGGGTATATAGGAATCACCCTGTCTGTCTGTCTGTCCGTCCGTCTGTCCACACTTCTTGTAAGCGCAACTCCTCTTGAACCACTTGAAGGATTTTGATGAAACTTTACACAAAGGAAGGACACTATATGGAGATGTGCATGAAGGAATATAATTATTGTCTGAAACCAGGAAGGGGAGATAATTCGACTTTGACTTTTCTTTGATTACCTATATATGGGTTACCTCGTAAGCGCAACTCCTCTTAAACCACTTGAAGGATTTTGATGAAACTTTACACAAGGGAAGGACACTTTATGGAGATGTGCATGAAGGAATATAATTATTGTCCAAAACCAGGAAGGGGAGATAATTGGACTTTGACTTTTCATTGATTCCCTATGTATGGGTTACCTTGTAAGCGCATCTTCTCTTAAACCACTTGAAGGAATTTAATGAAACTTTACACAAAGTAAGAACACTATATGGAGATGTGCATGAAGGAATATAATTATTGTCAGTAACCAGGAAGGGGAGATAATTCGACTTTGAGTTTTCATTGATTCCCTATGTATGAGTTGCCTTGTACGCACAACTCCTCTTAATCCACTTGAATGATTTCGATGAAACTTTAGACAAAGGAAGAACACTATATGTTGATGTGTAAAATGTCAAATAGGCTGAAAAAAGGAGGAATTTTATATTTGTCTGATTTAGACAGAGTATTTTCATTGGAACCCTTGTGAAAATTTCTTTCTTGAAGATTATATCATTGTGTCCATACTTGTATTGTGTCCACAATTGTACTGTGTCCACACCAACTTAATTTTGCACTTACCATATCGATTCAGGGTTCAATGAGCGGGGGGTATATTTGGCTGCCATTCGGCGACAGCTCTTGTTTACTTTTATCGCTAATTTTCTTAATTTTCAATGGTTCCAGAGTGTCGATAGTTTTGATCTCACTGCAATACACTGATACCAACATATAATTGTCAATCTCTATGGAACATTAGAAACAGCATATTAATATTCCTTGGCTTGATGTTACATGGCAAAAATAATTCCCATATTCAGTCTGTGCCTTTAGCCACTAGCCCTACGCCCGAGACTAGTAAAATCATTCTCGGGCTAGTAAAAATTTTAAGTCACTAGCCCGGTGGGCTAGTTAAAATTGTACCTTATTAACTAAGAATCTTCTATATGGGCTAGTGAAATTTAGTTCGGGCTAGTACAACACAGGACTTGACTAGCCCCTTAGGGCTAGCGAATGAAAAAGTTTTTGGCACAGACTGCATATTTAACCAAAAATTATGTGTTTAGCTAAAAAAGATATTTCATCAGAAAAAGAAAAAAATATAAACACGTATAAGCAAATATTAAATAAGCTATAAAAATACTATCAGTAATTTGCTTTACTTTGATGAAATTCTCAGCTTGCATTGCATCTCATGCTGTCACACTCAACGCAATACAAGCAGAGAATTCCATACTCACAAAACAATTACTCATAGTATGTATGTATCATAAGCTGTTTTTAGTTCGCCTCAACGAAGTTGAGGGGGACTATTGGTGTACCCCCGGCGTCCTCGTCCGCGTCTACGTCCGCGTGTACGTCCGCGTCCGCATTTGGGCATATATCTCTGCAACTATGAAGGGTAGGGTCATCAAACTTTGTGTGCAGATGCATCTTGGGCTATCTCACAGCCTCTAAGAAAATTAGGTCTCTTTGACCTATATTTTCCGCTTGACTGGCTTTCATTTAATTTTAGGTTCCGAGTTGATATCTCAGTAACTGTACATGGTAGGATCATCTAACCTTGCATGTGCATGCATCTTTGGGGGTAGGTCAGCATCCAGGCAAAATTAGGTCACTTTGACCAATATTTTCCGCATGATCAACTTACATTCAAGTTTATGTCCGAGTTCAGATCTAAGGAACTGTACATGGTAGGATCATCTAACCTTGCATGTACATGCATCTTTGGCGGTATGTCAGCATCCAGGCAAAATTAGGTCACTTTGACCTATATTTTCCGCATGAATGACTTACATTCAAGTTTACGTCTGAGTTCAGATCTAAGCAACTGTACATGGTAGGATCATCTAACCTTGCATGTACATGCATCTTTGGTGGTAGGTCAGCATCCAGTCAAAATTAGGTCACTTTGACCTATATTTTCCGCATGATCGACTTACATTCAAGTTTATGTCCGAGTTCAGATCTAAGCAACTGTACATGGTAGGATCATCTAACCTTGCATGTGCATGCATCTTTGGGGGTAGGTCAGCATCCAGGCCAAATAAGGTCACTTTGACCTATATTTTCCACATGATTGCCTTACATTCAAGTTTGCGTCCGAGTTCAGATCTAAGTAACTGTACATGGTAGGATCATCTAACCTTGTATGTGCATGCATCTTTGGGGGTAGTTCAGCATCCAGGCAAAATTAGGTCACTTTGACCTATATTTTCCGCATGATTGACTTACATTCAAGTTTGCGTTCTAGTTCAGATTTAAGTAACTGTACATGGTAGGATCATCTAACCTTGCATGTGCATGCATCTTTGGCAGTAGGTCAGCATCCAGGCAAAATTAGGTCACTTTTCCGTTTATGTTGGAATTCAGGTCTCCATAACTGTACATGGTAAGATCATTTAGCCTTTGTATAAGGGATGGTAAATGAGCACCCTGGCGAAATTGGGTTTCTGTGTCCATGTGCCATAACGAGGCGAACTCTGTAATCGTTGATTACCTATGTTTTTATATGAAGCCCTTCATCATCTCTGCTGATGGTCCCTCATTTCTTTTTAGTTCACCTGGCTATGCCAGGGTGAGCTTTTGCCATCACTTGGCGTCCGTCGTCCGTCTGTCCGTCGTAAACTTTTCTTCAAAAATCTTCTCCTCTGAAACCACTGGGCCAATTTAATCCAAACTTGGCCTGGGTCATCACTAGGGTATGTAGTTTAAAAAATGATGTTCGGTTAGTCCGAGGACCAAACAACATGGTCGCTGTTACTAAAAACAGAACATAGGGGTAAATTGCTGTTTTTGGCAAATAACTTCAAAACCGTTGCAGATATCAAAAATCTGACATGGAGGTAGAATTGTTCAGAATGACAAGATCTATCTGCCCTGCAATTTTGAAGAAAATCGGAAAAACCATCTCAGAGTAATAGCCCTTTTTCTGTAAAATTTTCAAAATTTATGCATTTTTAGCTCACCTGGCTAAAGCCAGGGTGAGCTTTTGCCATCACTTGGCGTCCGTCGTCCGTCGTCCGTCCGTCCGTCCGTCCGTCCGTCCGTCNTTGTGTTTAGTTTAGTTTCTCAGTAACTATAAATGGTAGGTTAATGATATTTGGTATATAGGTTGGTCTTGAGAAGTACATGACAGTCTGCCTGTGACCTCAATTTCACGGTCCAATGATCATGTTAAGTTTTTGTGCAGTTTCTAGCAACCATGTTAACGTTTTGTGATTAGGTCACTTTCAAAGTAACTAGTAGTGGTTGGTCAATGTTATTTGATATGCAGGTAGGTCTTAGGTAGTACATGTCAGTCTGCCATTTGGCTTTTGTCCTTGACCTCAATTTCATGGTCTAGTGATTATGTTAGGTTTTAGTGATTTGGTAACTTTCTCAGTAAGTATTTGTGGTAGGTGAAGGATATTTGGTATGTAGGTAGGTCTTGGTGAGTACATGACAGTCTGCCATTTGGCTTTTGTCCTTGACTTCAATTTCATGGTCTAGTGATCATGTTAAATATTATGATTAGGTCACTAAAGTTAGTACTAGTGATGAGACAGTAATATTTGATATGTAGATTTGTTTTGGATAGTACATGACAGTTTGCTACATGAGTTTTGTTCTTGACCTCAATTTCACGGTCTAGTAACCATGTAATTTTTTTCTGATCAGATCAGTTTCTAAGAAACTGTTAGTTGTAGGTACTTATTATTTTGTGTGGGTTAGTCTTGTTATGATAAGGTCATTTTCTCAGTAACTATAAATGGTAGGTCAATGATATTCGGGATATAGGTTGGTCTTGAGTAGTACATGACAGTCTGCTATATGGCTTTTGTCTGTGACGTCAATTTCATGGTCCAGTGAACATGTTAACTTGTTAAGTTTTTGTGCTTAGTTTAGTTTCTCAGTAACTATAAGGGGTATGTCAATGATATATGGTATGTAGATTGGTCTTAGGTAGTACATGACAGTCTGTCAGATCGCTTTTGTCCTTGACCTCAATTTAACGGTCTAGTGAGAATGTTTAGTTGTTGTGATTAGGTCACTTTCTCAGTAAATATAAGTAGTAGGTCAATGATATTTGGTATATAGGTTGGTCTTGAGTAGTACATGACAGTCTGCTTTATGGCTTTTGTCTGTCAATTTCATGGTCCAGTGAACATGTTAAATTTGTGTGCTTAGTTTAGTTACTCAGTAACTATAAGTGGTAGGTCAATGATATATGGTATGTAGGTTGGTCTTAGGTAGTACATGATAGTCTGTCATATGGCTTTTGTCCTTGACCTCAATTTCATGGTCTAGTGAGCATGTTAAGTTTTTATGATTAGGTCCTATTCTCAGTAACTATAAGTGGTAGGTCAATGATATTTTGTATATATGTTTGGGCAATATGTGACAGTCTGCTATATGGCTGTTGTCTGTGACCACAATTTCACAGTCCAGTGATCTTGTTAAGTTTCCTAGTATCTATTAATGTAAGATCAATAGTATTTGGTATGCGGGTTTGTCTTAGATGGAAGATGACAGCCTGGTATTTTGTTTTAGCCCTTGACCTCATTTTCACAGTCTAGTGAACATGTTTGTTTTCTCAGTATCTATCAGTGGTAGATCACTGATATTTGTCATTTTGGGTGATACATGACAGTCTGCTATATTGCTTTTGTCAGTTTATCTAATTTCACAGTCTAGCGAACATGTTAAGTTTTCTAATTTAGGCAGTTTGAGTTTTCACATCAATTTTGTGACCAAGTAGGGACGGGCGAGACATCAATTTGGGTCCACACTTGTTTTGACTTATTGTGTCAGCTATGACCCAGGTGAGCGATACAGGCTCTTGAGAGCTCTTGTTATTATCAAATCCTAAAAATCATCATTTTGTGTGACATAGGAAAAATACCCTGTTTCTATTTTTAGGGCGATAAAAATGTTTAATAAAAAAAGATGATTTCCTACATAGTTTCACTGATGTTCAAAGTGTTTTTTCTTTTAATCGTACATCTACATTTACAGGTTTTATCATTTTGTTTTCCTCCATGTGGTAAAATTCCTCCTCCAGTGATCATGGTTCAACATGTCAGCTTCAGATATGAAGATGATAAGGTAGGCTACTGTATTCTATACATGAAATATTAATTGAAAACAAATCTACAACCTAAATTGAGTACTAGTGAAAAACAAAAGGGTCTGTAAGTCTCGTTAAATTTTGGAACGTTGCATTTTTAACAGAAAAATATGACGTTTCTGGCAAAACATTGAAGTCATAATCCTGCAATGTAATATTTCGGCGGGAAATGTTTTCAAATTTCAATTTTATAATGTCTTCTCGGTGTCACATGACGAGACTTACAGACCCTATAGGAGAAATTCATTATGTTAATATACACCCATCAAATACTTGTACACACTTTTGTGTCGCCTGCTGTAAAGAGAATATATACATCAGATAGTACTGGTTTAAAAATATTTCTCTAGTGATATGTGAAGTTTAAATCAGTTCTGATCCATATGATAAATTTCCATATTCAATGTATGTTGAATAAAGCCCTGTGCTTTTTCCCGCCAAATATATTCAGAATACAATTCTCAGTGTTTTCATTTATCATTAAGAAAAACATTACACCACTTTATCCCATTTATTACCATATTTTATTCACTCTCAATAGTTATTGAAAATTTAAGAATTTTTGAAATGCTTGGCAAGCCTCTCTACCTATCTCTAGTGGATAAAATATGGTAATGAACAGGATCTTGTGGTGTAATCCATATTTCTTCACTAAAGAAAGTAAAATTTCCCTTTTCAACAATCAATTTTTGGCCGGGTTGCACGGAGTGCAAATCCGGGTTATAGTATGGTGAATGTTGGGCGGGCGGGGAAAATGGGATACCTATTTTATGAAATCAACTCCTCCTACAGTTTTCAACCCACATCTTTGAAACTTCACAGAATGTTTCTATATATATTGAAGATGTGCACCTGACTTTATGGAAATATTTGGGAAATTTTTTCCAATTTTTCCCTACTTTGGAACTTAGTCCTTTTTTTATCAAAATGTTTAACATAGGGTACCTATTTTGTGAAATCAACTCCTCATGCAATTTTCATCAACTTCACAGAATGTTTCTATATATATTGAAGATGAATAGAATAGAATAGAATAGAATATTTTATTTGTCCAAATCATGGGCCCTATATAGGGCATACATAACATATATATATATTAAACATTTGACAAAAATAATCAATTAAATAGTACATGTAATTGAAGTGAAGAATAAGAGAAACATAAGAGAAAGATAGAATATAAGATACAATATATATGATAAAAAGCATAAAAATACACCTACACTTGGCTACTGGATAATACATTTTTACGCAATTCAAAACATTTTTGAGTATAAACTGATAATTTATGGCATATGTGTTCATCTTCGCAAGAAAGTAACCATATCAGTTGACCAGTGCTATCAAGATTTTTAAAGCTTTTACAATGTATCTCAATTTCTTTAAATAAACAATCCCTGAAAACCTTATATAATGGACATAATATGAGAAAATGATTTTCATCTTCCACATATTGGTTATCACACAATTTACAGTATCTTTTTGATTTATCAATGTTTTTGTATCTGTCTTTTTCAATCGCAAGATCATGTGCACTTATTCTTAGTTTGGTAACACATCTTCTTAATGGAAATGATTTAACATAATTTAGATAAGGCTCCCTTTTAAATATATTTTTAAATTTGCAATATGTTCTTAACTTTCCACATTGTTCTTCTCCATTCACAAGTAAATTCTTTCTCCAATATGATTTAAATCTATTTATTAGAGCACATCGGACATTATCAATATTGAAATCATCAATTTTTATTTTTAATTGCTCTAATGTATGATGCAAAAAATTGAACCAGGAATTAATATTTTTGCTACTAAGTTTTTTGCTCTCAAGTAAAGCTTGTTGTAACAAATGACCTTCCTCGAGCAATAAAATTCTTTGTAAATACTTTAAAATGGAGCATATGATATCAATATGAAATGGAAATCTTCCTAGTTCTCCTATGACAGCCATATTTGATGACTTGTTATTAACTCCTAAAATATACTTATAGAATTTAATACACATGTTATTATACTCGTATTTTTCATATTTTTTCTCAATAGTATCACTTGCACCGATTTTATTAGTACCCCAAATATCTGATCCATACAGCAAAATAGGTTTTATAGTATGATCAAAAATGTGCAAACAGGTATCAATTTTCGGAGGAGCATCTCCGAATATGCTCTTAAGTTTAAAGACAGCCTTTAATGCCCTTTGATACAGGTCCTTTCTTGCCGAAGAGAAACTGCCAGAGGCTGAAAATACAATACCTAAATACTTATGATTCTGAACATTTTCAAGTGTTGTACCGTTTAATTCAAATTTGTGCTTTATTACTCTCCCATTTTTATTAAAAATCACGATTTTTGACTTATTGATATTAATTTGTAAACACCATTCATTACAATAATTTTCTATCTTATTTAAACAATTTTGCAAACCAATTTTACTAGTAGATATCAATATAACATCATCTGCATATTAAAGGCAATTTAGTGATCTTTTCCCTAATGAAGCTGGGAAGCATTCATTATTAAATACATTGGGAAGATCATTTATAAAAATATTGAGTAGATTAGGACTTAAATTGTCCCCCTGGCGAACTCCATTTTCAGATGTGAAAAAATTGGTAAGTTTATTATTAATTCTTATACAAAGCATATTATCTTTGTACATATTCTTAATGACATTATAAAAAGGACCACATATACCAATTCTTCTTAGTTTAAGCAGCATTGCTGAATGAACAACAGTATCAAATGCCTTTTTTAAATCAATGAAAATATATATATATTGTTTATAAAGTATATAAATATTGTTTATCTGATGTATATTTTTCTATAAGAGTTCTAAGTATAAACATGTGGTCTGAAGTCATTGATTTTTTTCTAAAACCAATTTGTGTGTCATGTATAATATCATATTTTTGTAAATACTTATCCAATCTGCAATTCATAACAGAATTAAAAAGTTTAACAATACAACTCATAATAGTTAGACCTCTGTAATTAGTAGGGTCTGTAGATACACCTGACTTATGTATAGGAGAGATATATCCACTTTTCCACTGAACTGGATAAAAACCCGTATTCAAAATACAGTTAAATATCTTAATAAAGCATGGCATCAATACAGTAATCCCACTTTTAATCATCTCATTTGATATACAATCAGTACCTGTTGATTTTCCATTTTTCAATAACCGAACTGATTTTAATACTTCATTTTCAGTAATTTGGAAATCTAATTCTGAAAATGAGTTTTCTTCCTCAACATTATCCAACAATTTATTTATCTTATCTACCTGATTTCTGAATCTTAATGGAATTTTATTTAAATTTTCAAAATGATTTACCCACTCATCAGATGTTACATTTTCAACAACAGCGTTATCACTTTTGTTATTTTTCAGAGTATTAAGCAATGCCCAATACTTAGAAGGATCATTCTGGTATCAAGTTTATTTAACATTTCATCCTTAAATTTCCTACATTTCAACTTACATGTTTTACTATAGATTTTCCGATACCTGAAAAAATTGCCCCTTATATTTGGATCATTAGGATGTTTTGCTAGTAATAAACCCTTAAAATCTAATTCTCTTCTCATATGATTCAGCTCATAATCATGCCAAGGTTTTGATTTTTTACTTTTTTTCTTTTTAAAAGAATTCCTTTTCAGAGACATATTTGCCCCTGACAACAGGACATTTTCCAAACAATTAATAGCATTTTTCATTTCATTTTCGCTCTTTATATCCATCACTTCAATCTCCTTCAACTGTGATTGGATAGTATTGCTTTTCAAACAGTTTAAGAACAATTCTGAAGAGAATTCATCCCACTTAAATCTTGCTGGAAAATCTTTTAAATTATTTCAAACGTCTGTCTTTTTGACAAAATTGCACAACAATCTTACAGAAATTTTGGAGTGGTCAGACAGACGTAATAATGGGTCATCTACATGAAAATATAATATTTTCTCCAAAAGTTCCTCCGAAGCTATACAATAATCAATAACACTATTCCCATTGTATTGATACGATGTCAATTTACCATTATAATCACCCAATGTCCTGCCATTTAATATTCTTAATCTACTCCAACAATTCTTTACCCCTTGCACACATTTTAATATCTTGGCTCTTACGAGATTTTTTCACTTTATCTGTAACATAATCATCATAAAGGAGAACAAAACCGTCATTTTCATCATGTGTTATAAAATCTAAGTTCGTTCCAGTTCTTGCATTAAAATCGCCAAAAATAAGTATATCACCTTTATCTCTCAACTCAATTATTTTTTCATTTAAAGAACTCAAAATATCTGAATTATTTCGTTTGTAAAAAGAAGAATTAACTGGTGGAATGTATACAAAACATATATTCAAATGTTTATCTTTTATCTAATAATAGCCACTGAAATTCTGAGCATGTGTTTTTCAAATATTTCACCCCTCTATGTATTTTTCTATTTATAAATATAGCAAGACCCCCATAATCCTGTTTCTGGGATGCACTTTTTGTTCTGTTTATGGTATTGACAATAAAATTTTCAATATCAATATTTGAATTGTTATTTTTTACCTCTCCCAATGCAAAAATATCACATTTTCTAACTGACTGCAGAAAAAGATCATCATGAGTTTTATTACAATGTTTCGATATAATTTTATGTATATTCCAATAGCCAATATTTAATGATTGATTAACAAATGAATTCATGGACGTTTATATCATATTTTCAGTATCCATATGAATTTTGCCACCATGGCATGTACCACTTATTACTATAATGAGGTTTATCATAAAAACCCGAGATTGATTGAATTGAGTCCTTCAGGTTTCCCGAAAGTTTATATGTTCCTAACTTAGTGAGATGAATACCATCTACTGTCAACATTCCTCTAGCAGGTTTTCCACGGAAAGACAAATTACTATTGTCACATACCGTATTTGACCTTTTAAACGCCCCCTCCCTAATAAACGCCCCCTCCCTATTTTGCACAGAAAATATATTCAAGTTAAACACTTACCTTGGTATTAAGAAAAAATAATCCCCACTTGAACATAATCCATCTAATCAGCGTTTTAACAAGTATAAAAAGTACATTCTATCACAACAACGGTATTTACAGCATGCATTCCTTATTGACTATCACTACAGGGTTATGTACAGCATGCATTCAATCAATATATTGTGATCAATGACCGGGACTGTCGTAATCCGACGCTTCGTCGTTGTCGGAGACAGTATTGTCATCACTCTCACTAAGTTCAATGTTTGAAGTAGACGTGGAACAAACATTTTCCAATACTTCATTTACTTCATCAATGTCATTTTGATCAAATCCCTCAAAAGGGTCATCGTCGGTATCGTCTTCCATTTGAAATAGATGATCTTCGCTTCCATCTAAGGCATTGGCGATGCCACATTTTTTAAAAGATTTCCTAATAATATCTGGCGTTATACAATCCCATGCCTGTTTAATCCATTGAAGAATTGTTTCTTTTGAGGGTGGTCGGCGATTCCCAGCTTTTGTTTTGTCAATGGGTCCAGAAAATAACCATTCGTCATACAATTCGGCAATTTTTCCTTTGAAAGGTTTATTCCAAGAAACATCTGCAGGCTGGAGTTTGCTTGTGCAGCCTCCCGGGATTACTGCCAGATCAGAATTGAACTTCTCACGGACTTCCTTCTTCACAGTGGGTGTTAAATGTCCCCTAAAAGCGTCCCACACTAAAAGGCGTCGTTTCTGGTTATTAACTCCCCAAATGCGTTTCAGCCAAAAACGAATGCTGTCTTCTTCGGCCCAAGACTTCTTTCCAGTTCCACACATATATGTAATAATTCCATTTGGGATATCTTGTTTAGGTATCGGTCGCACCCCCGGGAAATGCACTAAAGGGGGGAGCTTTGTTCCATCAGCATACGCGCCAAGTGTGACAGTTATTCTTTGTTTTTCGTGTCCAGTTGACGAAACAATCACTTCTCTTGAACCCTTTTCCTGTAGCGTTGACTTCCCTGGCATCTCGAACCAGACTGGAGTCTCGTCCATGTTTCCTATCTGTGAAGTTTCATAACCTCTAAACTTTCTCATTCTAATGACAAATTTCAGAAACTTATCCACACGGTCGTCTATTATTTCTTTTGAATGTTGCGAAACGTGTGTTGCCCTTCGAAAAGTGATGTTGTGTCTGACTTTAAAATGTCTGAACCATCCAAGAGATGCCTTAAATGTCTGACTTCCATTTTCTTTATGTAATTTTAAAGCTTCGGCACGCATTGCTCGTCCAGTTACTCTAACACCTGCTTCTCTCCGCTGACGGAACCAAACTATTAATTTTTCATCTATGTCTTTATACTTCAGGGTTCGACCACCGCCACTAATTCTCTTTTGTTTTTTATCCCCCTTTTCAATTGTCACTTTATTTTGACACCATTCTCTCACTCTTTTTCTGTCAACACCGAATAATTTTGCGGCCGCGTGTTTCCCCTTTTCTTCTGCTACTGCAATAACTTTTAATTTAAAACCAAAAGTGTAGTTCATTTTCTTTTTAACATGTGACGATTCCGATTTCTTATTCACAAGTGACGATTCCATTCTTTTCAGATTCAACAATTTTCAATAGAAGATCGAGCTAATAACACGCTTAGTTTTTTTACATCGCTCTCTTGCCCACAAAATTTATATTTACATGGGATTTCTAGTCCATGTCCAAAGAATTTATTTCCTGTAACTTCTGCAGTTATTTTACCACCGCGTTTTAGAAAATAATGAAAAATTTTACTGTGTTCAATCGGTACATGTCCAACACATTCATCGGGGTTACCACGCAATAAAATTAATTTTACTGCAAACTTGTCGTGAGAATTCCCGTCTTCAATTTTTAGTTCCAATTCATCTCCGATCTCGTATGTCCAGACTGATCGGAAAATATGGTATCCCCTTATTGAACTCTCAAACTCAAAATTGTTTTCCATTTAAAAAACGTGCATTACAGATCGAGTGACCCAGATTTATTTAATTGTTCAAATTCCTTATACACGTGTTATCGATCGATTATACAGCAGTTAGTGAAACTGACATACATATAACTGATAAGTGAATTGGCTTAGCGGTGTATAGTCTGTTTCAAAAAATACACATAAGGAACGCTTAGTGCTCATTTAAACGCCCCCCTTTCGGAAAAATGCAACGCCCCGGGGGCGTTTATTAGGTCAAATACGGTAAGTAAATGTAGTCAGCAATAAATTTCTCTTTAACCAATACATTCAGCTTTTCAATCTTTCTGTTAATGTTTAAATTCGCTTGCGGTAATCCTAAAGATATTACTATTTTGACATCTGGATATTTATTTTTTAGGATGTACATTAAATCATTCATCTCTTCAAGGCACTGCTCTGCAGATTTTTCTTTAATGTCATTACCAAACAAATGAAGTATGATAAGGTGAGGCGATACAAGATCCTTGAGTTCCAAGAAGTAATGCTTTGCTTGTTCAATGGTGTATTTTGTAACCTTAGATACCGACACATTTCTAGATGAAAGATATCTTATACCAATATATTTAGTGTTCGATGTTCCTACAAGTAGCACATTCTTTTTTCCATTGTTAGAGCTATGCTGGGTATTGTTGTTACTATAATCTTTTCCCCGTTTACCATTGAATTTATCTTTCTGTACTTTCTGTGTTGGTTTATTGGAGTTATTCTTGTCATTGTGTATTGATTTGCGTTTATTGTTGTTTTCCTTTTGGTTAGGTGACACTACTTTCTTTTCGGTAGTTATTTCATCACTAGAACTGGCTACGGTTATGTTTTGTTCTTCAATTTGTAATGCTGAATTTTCCTCGTTTACATATAATAGACTGTCATCCGTTCTTGAAGCATGAAGTTTCCATGATAAAATTTCACCTTCTAACTTTAATATTTGATTTTTCTGTTCTTGTACGACTCTCTCCAACTCGATATTATTTTCATTTTTAATATTCAAACGTTTTTCCAATGCCTCCATTTCCGATGTAATAACTCTCACCTGACTCTGTGTACAGATTAATTGTTGTTTTAATATTTTGACATCAGTTTCATATTGTGTTTGCTCAACTTCCTTTTGAAGGGATAAATCCGAAAATCTTACTCTCCATGTGTCTTTCTCAGCAGTGATGTTTTCAATATTGTGCTTCAAAATGTCACAATCACACTTTGGCTGTTGTATCTGACTTTTTAGCAATTCAATCTTTTTCCGTAGGGACTCATTCTCTGATCTTAAGTTACTAATTTCATTTAATTTCGAGTTATTTTGATTTTGACAGATTGCAATTTTATCTAAGGCGTCAACAAATTTATTTTCAATCTCTGTTATTGTTTTTTCTAAAATAGTCTTTAAAGAAGCTTCACATGTTTCATTACCATTATTGAGATATCCTTCTGTTTGTACTCCCTGGTGCACAAAATAAAATGGATCATTTTGAACTCCTGTACTAGTAGTTACTACCGCTTTCTTTTGACTGAATGAGTAAAATGTATGCTCATTTAAATAATCATCTGATATTGATACACAACTCTCACAAGTATACTTTCTTTGTGAGTTCTCATATATATACAATTGGTATGGTGGTAATTGCGTGCATACATAATGGTACCATTTCCTACAAAGTGTACATTGAATGCCTGAGTTGTTTACTCCGTTATTACATTTCCCACAATTTACAAGGCTTTGAACTTCTGTTGCATTGTGTTCTATGATATTTAAAGATTTTGCCTGCTTTTGCCAGAAAAGGTTATGACTCAATATACCTTCCTTTGCAAGCTCATCTGCTTTCATGTTTCCATCTGAATTTGAATGCGCTTCAACCCATTTCCAAGTTACGGAAAGATCATTTTGCAGCATATCAAGAAGTTCCCATAGCTCCTTATTTAAAACATTGGAATTACCTTTAACTAATTTCCAACTGTTAGATTTCCATGAAGCAATCCATTTGGTAATCCCATCTTTTACATATTTACTGTCCGTATTTATTTCAACATTTGTGATATTCAATATTTTACACTGGGTTAACGCAATAATTGCGGCAGAAAGTTCAGCACAGTTATTTGTCTGTTTTTCACCCAAAAGTGTTTCTGATATATTCATTGGATGGAAAGGACCCCAATATACACCACATCCTCCTTGGGGGTTTGCATGGCCATTATTTCGGCAAGTTCCGTCAACAAAAATTACTACAGTATCCTCCATCATCAGTTGTTTACGTTAGCAACCATCGATAAAAGTGTTAAAACTTTAACTAAAAGTCACGGAGATTAGTAAAATGATATCAATGGAGTAAAACAAAAACCATGTGATCAATTAAAACTATTTTCAAATCATACCAGGCTTGGAATCCACTGGATATACCAAAATTTAAGAACTGATCATAGCTGTTTCCAAAAAAACGTCCATTGCGTGTGCCCGACTTTATGGAATTATTTCCAATATTATTTCATATTTTTCCAGACTTTTTTACTTAGTCATCTTTTATCAATATTTTCAACATATTCTATACACAGACCCATTAGGGAACCAATTAATCAACATTTTATAGCTAGAAGCACCAAAACGCAACCCGGCCATTTGAGTCTTTGACCCATTTTTGGTGTTCAAATAGAACAGCTTAGCTATCGGTCCAGCTTGAATTGGATAAAAATAGATTACATGCAATGTGGGAAACTTTAAAAAGTTAAAAAACAGGATAAAGAGTCTACTTAAAAATGTAAATAATACAGTAATTTACTGAATAATTTGGAAAAACGTTACATACTATTGTCCTGAAATGGTGTAAATGTTTGAACAAAGTTTAAAGAGGGAATCGGGTGCTAAAAGGCTTTAAAGTGATTGCATATTGAAACTAAAGTGGCGAATAGGCTTGAATGTACAGTTCGAGACGTTTATAATACACCCAAATCCATTTTAAATTACTACATCGCTATTAATAAATTAATTTAATTTCCTGTAATGAGAAATTAAACGATTACTGAGTACATTTCATCAAAACAAAAATATTTGTTTCACCCGTAGGAATGTAAATAATCAGGATAATCTCTAAAAATGCCAAAATGCTTTCGTTATGAAACTTGTGGTATATTTCTGAAATTTTCATGATATTTTGATACGTTAACTGCCTGATCTTCACGCAGTCATTTCTGTAGGAACCCGAATATATATGTGTGTAAATATTCAGTTGATCTCGATCAGCCGCTAGAGGGCCCAGAATGTTGTTTGTTTACATTTTCGATATGTTTTGATTTGAGACAAACGGCACACATACCAGTATCTAGATGTAACTGTATGTCTCTGCTGTGGTAACGCCGTAATCAGAAATGGGAGATGTTCGACTGTGTGAAGGATTCTCGATTATTTGATTGCTTCTGTGGAAATGCCAAATTTGCACTCGATGCGCATGTATGTTAATTTGCATGTGGATATAAATAGTCCTATTAAAACACGATGTATGTAGGTAGTTTCATTTTCTCTGCTCTGCTTATCTGAATTTTATAATTATTATTAACTTTGTCAATCCATGTTCAAAATTCGTCTTGCATAATAGATCATGTTCACGAGGGAGAATTGCATGCATTTTAAAATGTACGTAAAGAGTGGCCGTTTCTGTCTGAAGCATTTGGATATCCTCTGCATGAAAATATTTATGTGTATCAATATTCCACAATTCCTTAGAATTAAAAAGGTTAATAACTCATATCATTTAAACAACGCTCATAATTTAGGAAGTTGTCATACTCCTAACAAATCTTGATATCATATTTTCACTGGATATTGGTATGGCTAAGTTTGAAATTGGAAGTGGAAATGAGATGAATTATTTAACTTCAACACATACGAACACCTTCAGCTCTTATAGAGCTTTGATTTTCTATTATGATCAAGCTGAATGAGAATTAAATTTGTGTAAAACTTGCAAATATGAAATTGCTGGAAATGTCTCACGTTAAATAGTCGCATGCACATTTAAACAACGTTTGAGAATGGAAGAAATAGGATTACTCTTTTCTTGCAAGATTGGTGTCCTGCATCATCTGTCACTCTGGAAGTTGGTAACTCCTTGAAAACAACTGTAATTGATGTTTTCAGTGTGTTTATAATTCATGATTTTAACCATTTCTTTAAGCACAGTAATTTAGGATGGATAAGCCATCAAATACTGAAAATCTGAAAATACTTAGTATTTTCTTGAAGAAATTTATTGTACATGTAGTCAATTTTGATCAGATTTATTATTGATTTCAGCTGAATTCTTCCTATCCAATAATGGTGATTGGAAAACAGATCAAAATTTTTTACTGCATATTCTAACATGGCTCTTTTCAATTGTCAACCAGTATAATACTTGATAACCATATATTTTGCACATGCGCAAATGGTATCGGAATTACAGGATGAAAAACAACGAAGTTTTTATACAATAGTCAAGAGAGTGGTTAACCACCTAAAATGGGCACAGTCAAAATTAAAACAAATATAAAAGTACATCTGAATCTAAAAGATAAAAAATATTTCGACATGTAATGTCTTTGTCAAGGGTAAAGTAAAAAATAATAATGAAAAACACATGTGAACATGCTCGAAGAAATGGAGAAATTAAAAACCTATATTGGATAGGTGTGCAGCGAGCCGAGACATTTGATAAATCTAACCAATCTTGAACACTTTCACAAAGAGATGATTGAAATAATGGGGTCGTGGAACAAAAATGTGTAATGACAGGAAATTTAGTGAAAAATGATTATAAAAGATAAAAGTTAAAAAGACAAAATGTGAAAAAAGGACCAAAAATGAAGAAATTTTAAATAAAACCAATATGAAAATAAGGTGATATGACAAACTGATGTTGAACTATACATTACTGGTACGAAAGTTCCTTTATGTTCAAACCTCGGGGTCTGAAAGTTCCAAGAAGATAGATGGCTCTCAATTCGAGTTCCTGTCTGTGTTTCATGGTTCCGTCGGTTTTCATAAGGACAGTCACCCGCATATCCGAGATGCTGTGATTGGCGAGTCTGAAGTGGTTACCGACTGGGCAGTCACTGTTGTTTCTAACGGAGCGAAGATGTTCCGCAAAACGGTCACCCAGTCGGCGACACGTTTCGCCGACATAGTTTTCCACAGCTAATGCACTGAATCGCATAGATTACATTCTCGGTAATGCAGGTGAATCCGTTTTGGATGGTGAACACGTTATTGGGCCCCGGTACTTCAGTAGTTTCCCATGTAAATGGACAGGTATTGCATCTGGACCTATTGCACTTTCTCGTTCCCCTGTAGTCAGCTTTAGAGATGTTTCTCTTGGATTTAACCGAGCTGCTGACTAAATGTTGCCTCAAACTTTTACCTTTCCGAAATGCTGAGATAGGTGTGCCCTCAAAGATCTCAGCCATTTCAGTGTCTTCACGAAGTTTTTAACTTGTTAGTCTTAATTTATGAAGGAAATGAAGGTTAAGAACCGTTTTAAACTAAATTATGCCATTCAGACACGTAAATGTGTATTATTTAACTTTCAATTCAAATTTTGAACTTGCATCTGTTTGAATACGTCAGATTGTGTATTGTGACATCAAAACACAGACAGCAATGGAGGCGACAAATTCGCATTCTCTTAGGCCGCTTCAGAATAGAAAATTCCATTTTCTATCATTCATGTCAGGTATATGGTTATTGTCATTTAACCATAGGCTTGGCCTTTATATTTGTAAATGTAACCCCTCTCTAACTCTCTGGGTTAAATTCGAATATAAAGGCCCAGCCCATGGTTGAATTTTCAATAACCATTTACCTGTCATGAATTATTTCTTAAGTATGATATAGCTTTGTATTGCATACAGTATTTATTCTGTTACAGCCCTATATATACAAAGATCTTGATTTTGGTTTTGATCTGGATACAAGAATAGCTTTAGTAGGACCTAATGGAGCAGGAAAATCAACTCTATTAAAACTAGTTGTTGGAGAGGTAAATATGTTGATGTTATTGTGAATTGTACATGAATTTTGTATTTGATGTTTTTTTTTTCAGATTTGCTGTTTCCCAGGATCAGAAATCTTGTCTGCATTTGAACTTCAGGATATTTTTGTATTTACCAACTTGAATTTTCACTATTTAAAGATTATGTTGGTCTCTCTTGGATTTAAAGCAAAGGGATAATTTTAGATGTAAATAAAATTGAGTTATGAAAAAAAATAATATGATGACAAAAATACCTTTGAGAATTTAGCATGAATACCAAGAATAAATTATTCAAAATATACTGTTCTGTATTCAAACATTTTTACTCAACCTTAATCTGTAATTTGTCATGCTACTCTGTATTTCTCAATAAATTTTAGAATGTGTAATTATTTCATTTCAGTTAATACCAACAGAAGGTTTAATCAGAAGAAATACACATTTAAAGATTGGCAGATACCATCAGGTAAACAGTCAGGGGTGTTACCTATTCAAGTTATCAAATGAAGTACTTTTGTGTAACTGAATTGAGTGATCATGTATTTTCAGCAATAACTTATTTAAGTTATCAAATGTTGATTTCTTGAAAATGTCCTACTTTGATTACAAATTTCTTTATGATAAAGATTTTTCTCAAACATACAATAGTTTTTCCTGTATGGTTTGGATCTTTAACTGTGTAATTACCTATCAATTATAAATGCGCAAAGAGAGGAAATACATGCGCCAACCCCATAAAGATTGGACCCTTGGGAAATTAAATCTTAATTATCTTTGAAATGGTTCATCAAAATCAATCAGACAGGCCATAATTAGATTGAGGTCAATTTGAACTACTTAATACATGTGTAATAATAGACTTAACTGTGACCAATAAATCAGCATTTCAACAAAACTGAATATAATGCAAAAAAGACTTCAATAACTTAATGAAGTTATCAACAGAGTAATGTCCCTTGATTAACAAAACAGTAACTCATATAGGTTATTGCTTGATAACTGGTATAAGTTATTTAAAAAAGTCAATATCTCATAGTAACCCATTTAAGTGATTTTGGTGATAACTTATTTAAGTTTCATCCCTGACTGGTAAAGCAAGTTATATTCTCTTGGCTTGTGACAATGTAATTATACCCCCTGGAAACAAAGTTTGGGGGGGGGGGTATATAGGAATCACCCTGTCCGTCTCTCTGTCCATCCATATACCTTGTCAGCACATGTTTTCCTAAACGGCTGCTTGTTCTCAATGGAATACTTTGATGTTTCATTGAAATGTACATGAGAAGGAAACCATGTAAGAATAATACTGACATAATGGGATTTTTAAAAGTTTTTGGCAATGTAAGCAATGTCATCTTCTTTATGAACCATGTGCATGTAATTTTTTCTGACTTTGATTTGGTTTCACTAAGAATCCTTTTAAAATTGACCTATTGACCTACAACCTATCACAAGATCATGTTGCTTAGGGCTATTCCAGTAAAAATTCCCACCCAGGGGTGGAACGCCACTTATTTTTATACCCCCCACCAAGAGAAAAAAAATTAAATATATAACTATACTATAAGCATACAATAGAAATTTACCCACTACCAAGGACGTATTTAGAAGGATAGGAAACTTGTACATAATCCATGTTGCAATATAATATTTATAGCGAAGCGTTTGGTATGCATTCACTTTTGAGCTATCTTCTTAAAAAGTTTCCTATGGATATTAATAAAGTTATACTTTCCTGAAAGCAAAATGATTTTTACATCCATAGAGTAAATTTCTTTACATTACAGCTAGTAGTTTCTTCAATGCACATGATTGAAATTTGAAATCAAAACATTTTCGTTGATTTTTTTTCCACTTCCGGTTTTCATCAGTAAAAATGCACCACGATTTTGAACTAAAGGCTTTAAAAGTAATGCACAGAATTTCATAAATTTAATATTTTCCTGAAGTTTAACATCTACTGTACTCGCAGAACAATTTTTGTGACAATCATTATTATATTTCCGTTGTTATAAGGCCGCAAAGAGAGGGTCCAAAAGTGACAAAATCTCACGCCTCTCGATATATTTCCAGATTATCACGAGATGCTTATCCTTCTAAATATACGTCCTTGCCACTACCAACAGAAAAAAAAATAAATGGTGTTCCACCCCCCTGTGGGAATTTTAAATGGAATAGCCCTCAAGTTGCAAATAACAATTAATGAACAGTACATTTACAATTTTTTTTATGTACATGTATTTCATAATATGTCAAATTGTGCTGCAATTTACCTGATTATTGCAAATTGTCAATTAAAATGATTCATTTTCTGAAACCAAAAGATAAATACAGTTAATGTAGCTTTAACATGTGTAATTTTTTTTTTTTTTTTGCAAAATGATTGGATCATTTGTCAAATTGTAAGCTGTTTTTAGTGCACATATAATTTTAACTTTTAACTTGATTTGAACTTGCCTTCAAAGTTTTTAATTTTCTGTGCAATTGATACCTAGATAACTCTTATTTCAACTTAATCATTTGGCTCCTTTGATTTTGTATAGGTGAAAAAAGTGTATAAAATGTACCCCCCAAAACATGATAAAAATATGTATGAAAAAAGTCAATGGAAGTTGTATAAATATTTTTTGCTTTTTTATCAGCATTTAGCAGAAGCTTTAGATTTAAACCTCTCTGCATTGGAATGGATGATGAAAGCTTTCCCAGAAGTCAAGGAAAGAGAAGATATGAGAAGAATCATTGGTCGGTTTGGATTAACTGGTCAGCAACAGGTAATAACAAGACAAAAAGGATATATAACAAAATACCACAGTTACTGTAAAGGAGTAGGGGGCGATAAGGGCCGTATTTGGCCTGAAAAATAAATTTGGTTGAATTCACAGAATTTTCTCATTGAAATATTCTGTGGGTATGGCTTTTCAGTAAACAGGAACAGTTCTCAAATATTGATGTATGATTACTGAGTTTTTGAGTGTAGAAGAAGGGACAAATTGAAGATTTTGTTGAAAAATAATAAATTTGACCATCTTTGACTCCTTTTTATACGACCGCAAAAAATTTGAGGTCGTATAATGGTATGGCGCTGCTGTCGTCGTCGTTGTCGCTTCATCGTCGTCGTCTGTAGTACACTTTAGTTTTTTGTCAATAACTTAAGTTCCAGTTGACCAATCCTTATGAAATTTTAAGACACTGTTCCTTGGCACAAAATAAAGGCTTTGGTGGGTTTTGGTTATTTTGGCCCCTCCCGTTTTTATGCCCCCGCCGCTAGGCGGTCGGGGGCATTAAGGTTTACCCTGATCCGTACGTCCGTACGTCCATCTTTTTGGTTTCCGGATGATAACTTGAGTATCCTGCATCGGATCAAACCCAAACTTGGTCACATGCTTACTTATCACCCAAGACAGAACCCTATCGATTTCCAGGTTGGTACCCCAAAGGTCAAGGTCACAGTTGCTAAAAATAGACTAAAATTTCAATAAAATTTTGGTTTCCG
>MJUU01017979.1:97692-108280 GCA_002080025.1 Modiolus philippinarum
AAGGTCACAGTTGCTAAAAATAGACTAAAATTTCAATAAAATTTTGGTTTCCGAACGATTACTTGAGTATTCTGCATCTGATCAAAACCAAACTTGGTCACTTGCTTACTTATCACAATAGACATAATCCCATAGATTTTAGCGTTGATACCACCAAGGTCAAGGTAACAGTTGCTAAAAATAGATTAGTATTACATATAAGACTGTTTCTCAGATTATTTGTTGGAACTACACATTATATCAAAACCAAACCAGTTCCAGTGCCTATTTATCACAGGAGAAAGATCCTTTCTAATAATATTTGATAAATATATATTGTATATAGTTATGCCTTTAATAATTTATGGGTTTCGATTGCAAGGAGGCGGGGGCATCTGTGTCCCATGGACACATTCTTCCATTTTTAAAAAAGGGGCCAAAAAGGGCAAAATTGGGTTTTTTCACATATTTGGCTGTAGAATATTTATTATTTATTGGATTTTGATGGGGTTTCTTTCAATGTGTTCCTAATTAAATTTCCTATCGGAGTATGCCAACAGATTTTACGTGTACCGTTCACGAAATAAATGGGGCCCAAAAGGGGTGATTTTCAAAAATTTCATTTTATTTATTTTTAGTCAGATTTTGATGCAGTTTTTTGCAATGGATTCCTTTTGAAAATGAATATAGAGCTGCACCATCAGATTTTTGACAACATGTTTCTTTTCTGAGCTATGAGGGGCCAAATGGGATAAATTTGCAGATTGCGTGAAATTTTCATTTTTCATTGGATTTCGATTGGATTTTTTTCTTTGGATTTCTTTTGATATAAGCTTTCAGGAGTATGTCAATGGATTTGGTGTAGCTCTTACCGTTTCCAAGCTACAAGGGTCAAAAGGGCTGAAATTGCAATTTTCAAAATATGTAAAATCTTATATTTTTGTGTTGGATTTTATTGGGGTTCCTTTCTTCGGATTCCTCTTATCATATAGTTAAAGTAATATGTTGACCAGTTTTACACACCTCTTACTATTTTAGATATTTAGAAGGAATTATAAGGGTTAATTTTTGTTTTTCCTTAGCTTGTGTTCAGCTAATTACTTGTTTTCTTTGAATATATCTTGATATAAATCTGTCAGTGGTTTTATGTTCCCTAGTTTGTGTCCAGCTAATTACTGTGTCAAGTTCCTTATTATAATTAGGGCCCCGCCATGAAATGGCGGCGCCCTATAGTAATCAGCCTGTCCGTCCGTCCGTCAGCGTTTTCTATGTTGTACGATAACTCAAGAATGCCTTTACGGATTTTTATGATTTTTTTCTCAAAGTTGCACTTGACTGAAGGAAGCTCCCTTTGGATTTTGAAGAAAATCGGAAAATGATTTTTGGGGAAAAACTTCATTTTTATATGAAAAAGTGCATATTTTGAGAATTAGCTGTATGTCGTACGATAACTCAAGATTGCCATCAGGGATTTTTAAAATTTTAATGATTTTGATACTCAAGGTTGAACTTTACCAAAGGAAGCTCCCTTTCGTTTTTGTGGAAAATCTGAAAAATGATTTTTGGAAAAAAAAATTCATTTTTATATGAAAAAGTGCATATTTTGAGAATTAGCTCTATGTCGTACGATAACTCAAGATTACCTTCAGGGATTTTAATTATTTTGGCACTCAAGGTTGAACTTTACCAAAGGAAGCTACCTTTCGTTTATGTGAAAAATCTGAAAATGATTTTTTGGAAAAAAACTTCATTTTTAGTGTTCGTCATGAACACTCTAGCTATCGGTCCAGCTTGAATTGGATAAAAATAGATGTTGCAGGGCGAGAAACTTTTAAACAGGTTAAAAATCTCCTTATAAAATTGTAAACAATACAGTAAAATTACTGAATAATCTGGTAGAACGTTACATACTATTGTCCTGAAATAGTAAAAATGTTTGAACACAGTGGGAATCGAGGTGCTTAAAGGCTTTAAAGTGATGGCGGATTGAAACTAAAAAGGAGGTGTCGAATAGGCTTGAGTATACAGTACGAGACGTTTATAATACACCCAAACCAATTTCAATTACTACTTCGCTTTTATTAAACTTATTAAAATTCTTTCATTGATAAATTAAACGATTATCGAGTACATTATTAAAACGAAAAAAGGGCCTATTTGTTTCACGCGTAGGAATATTAAAAATTAAAATAAATATCGAAGATGTCAAAATGGTTTCTTTATGAAAGTTGTTGCACATACCTGCCAATTTTCACGATTTTGGCGTGATCTACACGATTTTAACCTTCTGTCACGACCGTGAAACAAAAATTTGGCATAAAACACGATTTTGAAGAAATCCACACGAAAAAATGTTTGTTTACACGATTTTGGCTGAAGGGAGCTAATCCATATTTTCGAAAGGGAGTTAACCATTTTCTCGATATTAGCCAATCAGAATCGGGTTTACATCGATCTCACACGGTATTCGCATGAAAAACAGCTGATTGGATCCGACATGTAAATAATCGTAAATATGACGAGTTCGGTTGACTTTTTTGTTGATTTTAAGGCTTCGGCAACGTAAATAAAGTTATGTAACTGGATGGACCACCGGCAATCATAGTGAACAGTTCTTGANGTTTCTAGCTAATAACTGTGTCTAGGTTCTTTTTGTGTCCATCTAATTATTGTGTCAAGCTCTTTACTGTGTCCACATTCACTTTAAACTACCTTTGTTGAAATTTCAGTGGTCGACATGCTGCGGTCGTATCATGCTGCGCTCGGCGTAGCCCTTTATTAAAAAATGGCGGAATAATACCACTGAGACACCTTAAACTTCAACACATACGAACACTTTCAGCTCTTATAGAGCTTTGATTATATGAAAAAGTGCATATTTTGAGAATTAGCTGTACATCGTACAATAAATAAAAATTCCCATCAGGTATTTATATGATAAACACAAGGTTGGTCCTGATCAAAGGAAGCACCCTTTTATTTTTGAGGAAAATCTTAGTTCCATGAAATTCCTCAGTCAGGTTTTTGGGACACACAAGGGGGTGGGGCCCTTTCTGACTTTGTCAGTATTCTAGTTATATCGATCTATTTACTGTGTCAAGCTCTTAACTGTGTCCACATTCGCTGTAAATCACGCTTGTTCAAATTTCAGTGGTCGACATGCTGCGCTCGGCGTAGCCCTTTATTCTGTATAGGAAATATAGAGCACATGAAAGAATCACAAAAATATTTATATGAGAGGTTTAATTCATTTGTACCAATATTTGGTAAAATATCTAATTGGTCCTTGAATGTGCTTTTTTTTCCGGTCAGGAAAACTGTACAAAAATCTGCCAAATTCGGTATATTTCTATAAAAATTCTCAAAAGTAACCTTTTCGTGATGTCATTGGTTCTAGCTTTGATATTTTTTCTGTAAATAGGATCTCAACTTTGAAACGAACATGAAATAAAATCTTAAGGTGCAACTTAGAAATTCACTGGAATTTTGGGCCAAATCCACCCCTTATTGCACCTTGTCCTTTACTTTCTGCATATATAATATTAAAATAGTATGGTTGTTAAGTACATGTTGTTATGGTAAATTGAAATAGACAACTGAAATTCAGTGTATCATAATTAAAAAGAGTCACTACAAAATGCACAAATCTAAAATGCTAGAAAAAACTATTTATTTAACTTCTGCATGTTTAACATACCTCAAAATCAAACCTGGAGGACTTTAGGTCCTGATCATGAATATGCACAAGTTTCTATTGGAAAATGTTCTAATGTATGACTGTGGAAATGTGCTATATCCTTTCCAAGTAAATTCTTGAAACTTTGTTTAGATAAAAGTCATCATATGCTGATATTCCATATCAAATGACTGTGAAATATACCGTGCCACTGGCTGATAAGCAGTCAGAAATGGCTACAGAACTGTTGTTCCAATTTAACAATTTTCACAAGTTTTCTTATTTACAAATATGTATACTGGACCTCCAGTAGAGAAATAGGAGCTGTTCTATCTTAAAAGTAAAAATACACATTTGTGTTATGTTGCTGAGATATAAACACTATAAAATTAAAATGAATTCCATAACAATAACAAGAAAACATTGTTTAGTATCATGTTTGCTTTGATTATATCTTGTGTAATGTGCATTTCAGATATGTCCAATCAGAAATTTATCAGATGGACAGAGATGCCGTGTTATATTTGCATGGTTAGCTTGGCAGAATCCCCATATGTTGTTACTGGACGAACCTACAAATCATTTAGATATAGAGACAATTGATGCCTTAGCTGATGCTATCAATGATTTTGAAGGAGGATTGATTCTCGTTAGTCACGACTTTAGACTCATATCTCAGGTGTGTTTCATATTCTAATACAACACTTCTTGTAATGTATGTTTTAATGAAAATTTTCAATGGATCAGTTTCAAGATGGATAGCATTAAATTTACAGCATATTTGCAGTTATGTCTTTCCTTATGTTCAAATTCAAAATTCAAGTCATCTTTTAGAACATGAATAGTCAAAATTGACTCCATAATTTGTAAATGTTCAAACTTTGTCCTTTCCTAATAAAATTTGAATGAAAATAATCTAAAAAGATTAAACTTTTTAAACACTAAAAGTTACTGTAAATCGGGAAATTTTCCTGGCAGTTTTATTTTTGCTTTTGGAGTGGTAGTGTGAAAATAAAATGGAGCGAATATGCTTGTCTATTAATGAAGTCAATGGTCAAGAATTTGGCAGCGCAAATTCAAAACTGCGCAAACTAAAATCCTGTCAATTTACCGCGATATAAAGACGGCACGAAAATTTCCCGGTTAACAGAACTGAAAAGTTCCATATAAATACATCACAGTGATGTGATAAACAAAATGCATTATTTGACTTTGTCTATCGCACTTTCCAGTGGACGCAACTCCTTAGGAACCATTATTCAGATTTGCTCTAATTTATTATAAGTTCAAATATATACTAAATCATATGGCATCACAATATTGTAATGTTGAATTTTAATTCTGTATTTCAGGTAGTAGATGAAATTTGGATCTGTGAGAAGGAAACAGTAACAAAATGGGAAGGTGACATTTTCATGTACAAAGAAGCATTGACTAAAAAAGTGAAAAAAGAAAATGAAAAAATGTTGAAGAATATATGAATTTGAAATTTAGGGCCATTTTTTCAACATCTATATTAATGTGATAATTTATTGTAGTCTTTTAAATTCAGTGTGAGTGTAGGCGTGGCTGTCAGTTCATATTTGTATGAAAGCAATTACACGTATTATAATTTGTCTTAAGTCTGTACAGTGAAACCTGTCTAAATTTGTGTTGAGTCAGACGATTTCATTAGTGCAGAAAAATAATTGGTGTATTGAGGTTCTGAATGCATATCCATGTATATTGGGACAAAAAGATTTTGATGTATATTTGGTTTGGACTGGTTTCCAATCGAATCAGTCCAAAGTTTTAATTTGCAACATTATATTATTCTGTTTAAAGTCATCAAATATATTTTCAGGAGTAAATGATCGAAAAATTTATACATAGATTTTTTTTTTCAGACTTAAAAAGTTCACTTCATTTCTTGTGTCAGGTGTTTGTCGAAATTTAAACAGTTAAACAATCGGCCAAATAGGACTTTTGAGAGCAATGGCATTTACCTTTGAAAATGCACAAAGATATCCTTAAATAAACAAAAATATTTTATTGAATTTTATGATTTTGCCCTACTAAACTTACAAGAATGTATTTTGTTCTCAGTTTGGAAGGTTAAGAGATACCATTATGTTTGTTAGATAAGAACTCATATTCTCTAATTTCTAGCAGATTTAACCAACGCCTGAACGATGTGATAAAAATATTTCTCGTCACTAGTGAGAGAACAACTCGCTTGGAATTTCCCGCCAAATCTATTCGGAACATAATCCCCGGTGTTTTACATAATGTCATTAGAGAAACATTTTCTACAACTTAAACACGTTAATTATGAAATTGCTCACATCTTGTTAAATAAATTTTCAAATGTTTAAAAACTCAGCAAGCCTCGTTTTCAAACATTTGCAAAATTTATTTAACTCGATGTGAGAAATTTCATAATCAACTTAGTTCTCGTTGTAGAAACTATATTTATCTGTTTAATGGCATGTAAGTGTTTTGTTATAAAAGATCATTATTTGAACACATGATGATTTAGTGTAAAATACATTGTATTAAGACTCCGTGTTTTACATGGAAATGTGGTCTATCATTTGATCTCATTGCTTTTATCTGAACAATTCAAGAGTTTATACAACTCCTATGTTTATATACTTTGTATTGTGTCATGTACATGTACATTTGGTAATGCTGTGTTTTATCCATTCATTTGACTTGTACTTGCCATCAGTTTTACAACTTTTTGTGGTGAAAGATTTTATAACATATTTCTCGCTGACATTTGCAATCATCTTAAGAAAATGTATGTATTGGAATGGTTTGAAGATCAAAGATAATGCTATAGGATAGCTTTTGTGCTGTTTTTATACGACCGCAAAAATTTTTGCGGTCGTATAATGGTATGGTGCTGTCGTCGTCGTCGTTGTCGTTGTCGTCGTTGTCTGTAGACACTTTTGTTTTTGGTCAATAACTTTAGTTTCAGTTGACCAATCCTTATGAAATTTTAACACAATGTTCCTTGGCATAAAAGGAAGGCTTGGCTTAGTTTTGGTCATTGTGGCCCCACCCGTTTTTAAAAAAGGGGCCAAAAAGCATTAAATTTGATGTTTTCGAATATTTGACTGTAGAATCTTTATTATTTATCAGATTTTGATGGGGTTTCTTTCAGTGTCCTCCTGAGGAAATTTCCAATCAGTGGTATGGCAACGGATTTCATGTGGCATGTACCGTTCACGAGATAAATGGGGCCCAAAAGGGGCAAATTTCAAAAATTTTAATTTTTTTATTATTAGTCCGATTTTGATGCAGTTTTTTGCATTTGATTCCTTATGAAAAATTAACATAGCGCTGCACCATTAGATTTTTGATAACTTGTTTCTTTTCCAAGCTATGAGGGGCCCAACGGAGGCAAAATTGCAAACATGCAGAATACCTAAAATTTCTATTTTTCATCCGATTTCAATGGGATTTTTTTCTTTAGATTCCTCACATTGTAGGCTTTCAGTAGTTTGTCAACAGATTTGGTGTAGCTCTTACTGTTTCCGAGGTATTAGGGGTCAAAGGGGCCAATATGGCAATTTTTAGAAATATGTAAAATCTTTATTTTACATCAGATTTTGATGGGATTTTTTCTTTGGATTCCTCTCAATGCAAGCTTTCAGATGTATGTAACGGATTTGATGTAGCTCTTACTGTTTCTGAGCTATAAGGGGTCAAAGGGGTCAAAATTGCAATTATTAGAAATATGTGAAGTTTTTGGATTAGTGTCTATCCAAAGGATAGAATTCTATCCTATGTTACGACCCTGGGTGACCAACCTCACGCAATCAAACATTAGTGATCATACCCATGCTTAAAGAATCCTTTTCAGGAAACCTCGTACACATCTTTCTGATCTCATAAAAACTCTGACACTCAATAGTCTATTTTCATTGAACATTAATTTGATTGCCCGAACTTTTCAACACTTAAATGGTGCCCGAATTCGTTAATTAATCACCGAATGAATTTCCCATTGATAAAATTTTGTGTGTAGATGTATGAATATGGAAGACCGATGCATGTATTTACATTTGTACAGTATGAATGGCATAAACGTACTTCCCTGAACCGTCAATAAAACGATGTGGCTGTTTTGAAATAAATCATAAAAGAACAATGCATTGGAAATAAAAAATCAAATTCAGTACCCGTCGAGAACAACAGTCCATTATTTACAATCTACGGAAGACGTAATGTTTGTTTACATTTCTAGTTATCAATGAATGGAAAAGTACGGCTGTTCCACATTGGCTGTTCCATTACACTTGTTGCGATTGCTGTTATGTTCTTCTCCGAGGTTCGCGTTCGGTATACATCTACAATGGCCGACTCAAAACAAAATACTGAAGAAGTCGTACATCGGTAAATACAAAGTATTACCTGGAAACAGTTGTCAAGGTGCATATTCCGAAACAGACGATATTTTGCAACAATCGGGGTTGGAATTGACTAAATTCGAAATAGGATCAGGCAATGGTGTTGATCTGTTGATTGCCGTTCGTCCAACAATGTTCAGTCCGGGTTGTTGCGTGTTAATTGCCGTTGATCAGAGTTTGGTCAAACAAAAATTGATACAATGTCATTTGAGTATTTACAATGCATAACAGTCATTTTTCAATTGCATGAGAATGTATATCATAGCGCGAATTGAGATGCATTGTTGCACAAAGAACTTGGCACAGATCATCATTTTCATGTCTTCGTGTGTTTCTTGATAAAGAGCAGGGTATTGCTGCTCATGTTTTGTCAGCTTTTGCGACTTGTCAACATTCACAAACCTTTCATTCAGGTCTCTTCTTTAGAATTAAATTTCAAACTGTACTTGATCAAGATGGTGCTGTCATTGTTTAGTCTATGTTGAGTGTACAGCAGGGAACCCATAATAGGATTTTAGTATAAAATCAAAATCCTTTGAATATTTGTCTCTAATGGTTTGATTGCCATTGATTGGCTGGTGTGATCAAATGAAGATGGCCACCAGTAAATAATTGCTGACTGTCAGAAAGGCATGTTAATTTTCTTGATGAGCAAAACATGGTTTTTGTACCTTTCTTGGTTTTGATATCATCATTATAATTAGACCCATAGTAAAAAATGAGTAATTATGCACGACATAGACAGGCAATTATTCATATCATACATGGACACTATTGGACAGTGTACATAAAATTTCAATAGATTAGATACTGATCATTGCCATCATAGACACTAATCCACCAGTCCCTTTGGGACTTTGATTATTTTTCATTAGATTTTGATTGGATTTTCATCTTTAGATTGTTCTAATTGTAAGCTTTCAGTGATATGGCAGTATATTTTGCGTTTCTCTTTGGTTTCCAAGCTATAAGGGGTCAAAGGGGCCAAATTGTGATATTTCAAAATATGTGAAATCTTTATTTTTCATTGGATTTTAACCTGAGTTTTTTCTTTGGATTTCTCTTGATGGTAGTCAACAAAATTTCTTAGCTCTTACAATATCCTAGTAATAAGGGATTAAAAGTGCTAATTTTTATTTTCATTAGTTTGTGTCCAGTTAATTAATGTGTCAAGGTCCTTATTGTGTCCAGCAAATTACTGTGTCCACATTAATTTTAGTTTACACTTGTTCAAATTTCAGTGGTCGACATGCTGCGGTCGTATCATGCTGCGCTCGGCGTAGCCCTTTATTCTACCTCATCTAGGTTTTTTGCTATTGCCCAAGAACTTGTACATTGCAAAGGAAGCTCTTGATTTTTATTTTTGTCTTAAAAGTATAAAGGCATATATATAGTTCTTTGGTTTCTGTGTCTGGACTGTGGTTATTACCCAAATTTAAGGAAGACTTCCATGAAAGATATTTGCCTGTTGTTACCCAAATTTAAGGAAGACTTCCATGAAAGATATTTGCTATCATTATGAAAATTTTAATATTGGAAAATTATGACATTAACTTCATATTATTTTGGTGCTGAGCAGCAGAAGTGAGGTCATTTACATTTTGGACCAAAGGGGACCAAAAACTTGTTTTCTTTTTCAAAGTGTTTATGTCAAGTGTACCATCCAGACTAAAAACCCAGAGTGGATATAGTGTTGGTTGATTATTTTAACTTCAAGATTTATGGTTTGAAAAATGCAATGAAAACCACATTAATCAAAAGTTACATTTAATTCAATTTGGTTTAAGGTTTTAAGAAATAGATTATTGCAAGCGGGCTCTATGCGAATTAGAACATGGGCAGACCTATATTTGTCAATATTTTATACCGAGCGATAGCGAGGTATAAAATGAAGACAAATATAAGGTCTGCCTGTGTTCATTTTCACATAGAGCCCAATTGCAATAATCTATTTTGATTATAATATATTTAACAAGCGTTTTGAACATTCGAAGCGGCTCTTAGAGGACAATATTGGGTTTGACACTAGAATTAAAATATGTCGGAAAACTGCATACAAACACATAAATGGACAAAGAGAAATCTATATTCGTTATTTCATTAATACGAGTTGCTCATAAGCTTATGAATTAATACAAATAATCTCACGTAAAAATATAAAATACCGATATTTTAAAATATTTTAAATATGAGCTGGTTGTATTTCTTTTTATATGACTACTTAGTTATGTCATATTTGAAGCCAAAAAAAGAAAAGAAAAAGGAATAAAACTCATATCAATAATATCATAAACGTTAGAAATTAAATTTTTAGTCCCCTACCGGCATCGCCGAAGGGAACTTTAGGTTTGCACTCCGTCAGTCCATCCGTCAGTCCGTCACACTCAAGTTTTCCGGACTTTTTTTCTAAACCATTTCACATATTGACCTTATATTTGGTATGTGAGTCTACCATCATGAGTTACAGATGAAGTTCGTGTTTGGTTCCGGTCCACTGACTTTGGACGGAGTTATGGGACTTGGACTTTGACTATTT